>JAUCMX010000004.1:23454714-23667214 GCA_033459395.1 Hemibagrus guttatus
ATCCTTACGCTTGCCCATTTTTCCTGCTTCTAACACATCAACTTTGAGGACAAAATGTTCACTTGCTGCCTAATATATCCCACCCACTAACAGGTGCCATGATGAGGAGATCATCAGTGTTATTCACTTCACCTCTCACTGCTCATAATGCTACGCCTGGTCGGTGTATGTTGCATAAACATTGTGAAATGGGCGGGGCTTAAACTCAAAACCAACAGATTTTGAATGCGATTGTTGCAAACCAACAAAAACATTTTTTCTGGTAAGTTCTAACCCTAGTATCTTGATTTAAGCAGATGTTCAATTCAATTTATTTCACATCTGCAGATAAAGATTAAAAAACACTACAGATTTTTTTAAAAGCTCTATACATCATTGTGTTTGCTTCTCTCTAAGCCTGTCCTTTTATCAGGAATTCAAATACACGTTTACATTGTAAACTAGGAGAGAGACAAGCAAACACACACACCTTGATGTAGTAATGCACTGTATTCTTAAAAATTCACTCACTGACCTTGAACAGCTCTTATTGAAAAAGATTCATTCATCTTCATCATGGCTTCTTGAGGGACATGAAATAAATTGTTCATATTCTTATTTATATATAAAGTCCAGTCATATTTCATGCATTTATTAAGAATGTGTTTATTTTGTGAATAGATCAATAGATTCATTAAATACACTGCAATACAAAATCAATCACATTATTAAAGAAAATTCGTCAATTTATGGGGTAAGGTCAAAGCTTAATTAAGGATACAGAAGAGATATTTTTTCTCACACTTACCTCCAGGATTCAGTCAGAAACATGTGATATACACATGACAATTTAGCTCGTAGAAGAATAATATTAATTAAAGAAAAAAAGGAAGGAAATTTCACATCATATTTCACAGAACCGCAGCATCCAATATGTCTGCCGCTAAAACCGGCCTTTCCGGGGTTCAATCCTCAACGGATATTCAGTGCACTAGATAGAGCGTAGAAACCAAATATTTCGTAACATGTGTAGTGCACTCGTGTTGAAAAAAGTGAGCAGTTTAGGACACAGCCCAAGAAAATGTGTACTTCCCTAAAATAACACTTAAGTACTTGAGTCGTAGAAATATTCTTAATAGTCACTGTTGTATAAACTAACAAGTAATAAAATATAATTTAAAAAACATTAATCCGATATCGGGGGTTGAAAATTGTTGCCGAGACCGGAAAAAATATCTGACCACCACTGCAGGGCGACTGGCTAGCTTCCCCGCGACATCACGATTGACGTTTATTTGAAAATAATGTTATATTTCTTAGATATCAAACTTAAACAATTAAATGCATAGAATAATCCGTGGTTTTGTGATATCCCAGATTAAACAATGTCAAAGCAAACTGGCCTATATTATAGTTTTACAGACAAGCTAACGTTACTAGCCATATGTACGCTCGGTTCGTTTGAATTGAATTTCTTCTTCTTTAAAGACACTATTTCAGTACATTAGAACCAAAAGACAAAATGACTCTTAAAGCTTACCAGGGGACTGTGTAACTGCCACAAAACCGGGCCGGAATCGCCCAAAGAACCGTAACCACAAAGCTCTGTTATTCAGTGAGCTTTGGAACACTATAGCGGTCACTGATCAGTCATTCTATTCAAGATGGCCGACCGCTCCCTCCTTCCGACCAGCGGTATTTTTTTTTTTACACACCCGTATTTTCGTGGAATCCACATACTGTTCCACGATTGGCTGTAAGGACACGCGTACGAGCCGTCACAATCCTATTGGAGAAGCCGGATGATAATAGCCAATCATAGAATAGGAGGCGGGATCAGTCAGAATATGGATGGAGTGCGGGCGCGCCTTCTGTCAGATGACGCGATGCATAATGACGTCACGTCCAACCCGGGAGGAATAATAATAATAATAATAATAATAATAAAAAAACATCAGGTTTATATTTTAAAATGCTAATGGAAAAACCCGTTTAGAAAAAGTTGTTTGCATTTTTTAAATTTGTTTTTAAGGGTTATAGTATTAAAAGAGCAATGAGGTATAGCTGGACAGAAAAAAGCAAGTATAATGGTTGGTGATATGGAAATGTCTTTAAACATCTATATTATCATTCATTTATTCATTCCATTTTTTTTTTTTGGTCTGAGTCAAGGTGGATCCGGAGTCTACGCACACGTTCGGGGCAAATTAGTGTAAACATTATACCTACTGGTGTGTTTTTGGGAGGAAACCTGAGAACCCAGAGGAAGCCCATGCAAACTGGGAGAGACCATGTGAAACTCCACACAGAGAGTAAGTTGAGCTCAGGCTCAAACTGGGAACCCTGGATCCTGTGAGGTGGCAATATTACCCATACCAATGTGTGTGTGTGTGAGTGTGTGTGTGTGTATTACAATACTTGTTATAGCAATGTAATAGTTGATACTTTTGACACACGACACATTTAAAATGACAGATTCACCAAACACAACATGTAGGCAATAAAACTATGTTTATAAATAAAAACAATTTGTTTTGGCATAAAACAGTGTACAGCGATTATTAAAATTGAACCATTTGATACTAAACAGCATCTGTTTCTAATCATTAAAAACCTGTGATAAATGTATTTTGGAAAAAAAATAATGAGTTTACAGAAATACAAAGAATCATTAGACTTTAAAAATACAGGATGTTAATGTTATTGATAAGTCAACAGACGGATTTATGTAATGCATTGCTGCTGGAAGAGTAAGAAAGAGAAGGATGTTTTAAAGGGGTGCAGATTTACCTCACAGTCTGCAGTTCAGTCAGTTAGATAACAAACTATAAGCGATTAATTCTGCAAAACATCTCTTCTCTGGGAAATTAAACCCAGATTAATATTTAAATGATTTCATTAAAAAAAAAAAATAAAACAAAGTGCATAAAGGAGTCTGCGTGTATAAATTTGACATGTTACACATGAAACTATCAGGATCATGTTTAGAGCTCTATGTTGTCTCATATTCTGTTATATACAATGAAAGTGGTTCCTTTAGTGGGTTTGTTTGGTTACAATCCTTCTCAAAGAACATACAGTAAACCTATTGATTTTTGTATTTATTCTTTTACAAACATGTTTGGAATTATTTCAGTTATTGTGTGATTTTGGATACATGCTGGATCCAAAATAATCTTTCTGGCAGCCAAATAAATAAAGATAAAATATACTATAATGCCAAAAGTTTTGGGATATCTGCCTTAACATGCACATGACGCATGTTATGCTATAACAGCTTCAACTCTTCTGGGAAGGGTTTCCACAAGGTTTAGGAGTGTGTTTATGGGGAATTTCTGACCATTCCTCTAGAAGCGCATTTGTGAGGTCAGGCACTGATGCTTGACGAGAAGGCCTGGCTCACAGTCTCCACTGTAATTCATCCCAAAGATGCGCTATCAGGTTGAGGTTAGGACTCTGTGAAGTTCCTCCACACCAAACTCACTCATCCATGTCTTTATGGTCCTTGCTTTGTGCACTGGTGTGCAGTCATGTTGGAACAGGAAGGGGTCATCCCCAAACTGTTCCCACAAAGTTGGGAGCATGAAATTGTCCAAAATCTTGGTATGCTGAAGAGTTCCTTTAACTAGAGTTCCTTGGAGGAGGCCAAGCCCAACCCCTGAAATACAACACCTGAATTCAATGATTTGGAGGGCTGTCCCAAAACCTTTGGCAATATAGTGTATGAATATCCATATTTGTAACAACTCATGAATGGTTTTTAACCAGTATTTAATTGACAGCGAAGCTCCCAAACTAATGTCACCTAATATAATGCTTAGTCGAAATGTTTGCTAATGATGATCCCAGTCTTTGTAGTGCGGGTGTGGCCTGTTCTGATGAATTATATTATCTAAATCTACTGCACACACATCTGAAATTTACTGGGATATTGTAATCAAACTAAGGAAAAAATTCTTTCATTTCTAGTAGGAACTAGAAATGAGAAGTGAGAGTACAGCATTGGGAGTTGTCTCTATTAGGCTACAGCGACTTGCAGTGACAAAGCGACTGGAGATCATTTATTTTCGATGAGAGCAAAAACAGTGTCCTGTGGCATCTAGATGTGGGTGTGTCCAGTGACGTGACGAATTTGTGAAAAGTTTAACTGTATGCAAATGAAGTTAGGAGCGCTTTGGTGCAGCGACTAGCGATGGGAGTGAAGACGGTAGAGGGTACGTGATCCGTGGCAAACATCACACGCTGCTTCTTCTTCATCTTGTATAATATAATGCATATACTGTATATACTGCTGAATTTTCTATACAAACACCAAATCTCCCTCCAGAATGTTTCATTTAAGACACAAAAAACCTGAATGCTAGTTGCACCACCCACTGATAAATACTATTACTATGGCAACCAATAGTAGGAACACCCACCGATGACCTGATGACATCATCAATTCGCTACCTGTTTTAGTTCAAGTGTTAATATTTGGACTAAAATGGCTGTTGATCATTTTTAATGACGTTTAAGTGTTTTCAAATTTCTTGTAAGCAACATTAAAACTGCATTTATGAACAACTTATTAGTTCTCACCTCACATAAGATAAATAGAAAAAGTAGCTGCAAGCTGGTCAGTGCAGTCATGATGGCGGTTTTGGGTAATAAAGTAACATTGAGAACACTGCTTTCTTCACAGCTATGCTAGATGATCTTTCCTTGAATGATGACGGATCAAAACACAAAACACGCCCCTCAAAGCCTGAGGTTGGTGCTGTCAGAGAGATCATGATGCCAAATTTATATATAAGATAAGCAGACATGATTTTTCATATATATATATATATATATATATATATATATATATATATATATAAAAAATATATGTTACCCAATTATATTTGTAATATAGTCGCTTTTTAATATAGTAAACAAATTAGACCCCCAGTTGGTCAGAACAAATAAGGGCTGGAACAAGCAGCCCACTGTAATGAGACCCCACTGTAACGAAAACATCGTTTTTACCCCCTCTCTTTCCCACTCTTCATATGATTACTGACAGAGAATGTATAAGAAGAAACGTCAAATATAAAACAATCATCTATAGTTTCTCATGATAGCATCTTTTTTCGATGTGAATTGTTATGAACGGATTTCACTTAATCCTTTAAAAGCAAAAAGCCACAAAGAGAGGCGCTACCTCCGTCTTCCCCCTCCCCGGTCTCTCTTTCGTAGTCTTTGATAAAAATGGCTCTTGATGAGGTTATGAAACTGCAAAAAGGAAAAAGGCAGAAAGAAATGCGAGACATAAAAAAGGACACCACACAGAAAGTATTTACGCCACTCTGAGCTCATCCCTCTGTCCGGCAGCGTCTCCCTCAGCAGGACACAGGGATAGGAGCTCCATCCATCCCAGTCTTCTTCACTGAAGAAAGTACAAGCCACAGGACACAGGAGGGACAATGCAATGGAACACTTAGGTACCCCTTCTTCCCTTCATCACTTACAAGGGTAACTAGCACATTTTCCAAAAATCTCTCTATCCGCATGAGTGTCAGGTCACTCATTTGTCACCTGAAGTGCATCACATGACGTCCACGAAAAACTCGCTGGGATTGCCCATGGCCATGCGGAAGGACTGGCGGGACGCTGTGAGTTCGGGGGGCACTGATGCCAGGTCTCGGCCTGGTGGAGAACTCGGTGCGGCAGCTGCAGGAGGTCCGTACGCTGAGTTTTGGCCTTGTGAGAGAGCGCTGTGGGCACTGCGGATACTGTGCTCACTAGGGGGAGCTGCTGAGCGCTCACTAGGTGCTTTCTCTCTTTTCTCAGTCTCGCTACCACTGCCACCCGACTTTGTCTCCAACGCACCAGCCTTATTACCACTGCGGTTTGAACCACTGCTACGACTCCCTAAGAACGAGGGGGGAAAAAAGGAGAAAAGAGAAGCACAGGACAAGTTAATATTAAAGTGAGTAATGTGTAAGGGAGCAATAAATGCAGAAAACGTGTTTGACGACGCCACAGCCATATCACGTCGGAGTCCAAGAGTGCAAAATGGACCGGGACAACACCCAGTCCTCCCAAAAGGAATACTCGCTGCACTGTAAATCCGAGCCACAGTGATTACTCATGCCTTTACCCTTGAGCAGGACATAGTGCATCCATAGCTGGGAGCCAAGGGCGAATATTAGCTGTGCTGTCTAGCATGCTTTCTTTCCCTTGTTAATCATAGCAACTCTAACAAATCATTGGTGTCTGTAAGAATAAACATACAGAATAGGACAAGATAGTGCCTTCCCCCAAGTCTGTTACACTGCCATGTGATGCAGCATGAGCAGAAGTTCGAGAAACAAAAACGTGGTTTGCTGGCTTTCTTGTAGAAAATATGACCAAATCGGGGAGACAAAAATGTGGAAAGTGTCCAAATATATGACCATAAAAGTGTTTAATAAGATGTCTTATTAATTACAGCATACTTTCACACTATTAGGTGTGGAACGTTGGACACTTCATGAACTCAGTGCTCGAAGCTTTGCTTAGTGGAAGACGGGCGGGGAAAAAACAAAAAAGTTTTTCTTTTTTAAACTATATTACTGTAATATATGGCACTGCAATCTAATAAAATATAAAAACAATACTTTTATTAATAGCAGTGTATTGCACTTAATTATAATATCTACAAAAAAAGCAAAGCATCACGGTACAAAGCATCACATGCAGATCTATCATATTAATGGTCATTAAATATCCTGAGCACTCAACGTTTCCATATTAGCCTTTTTCTACTTCAATATTAATTATGACATCACAGTCAAAATTTTGGGATTTTCTAACCACCCTATCAGATACACTTGATTTAACTGATTAAACCATTCGTAGGTTAGTGTTCATTCTCACCTTCGCTGTGTGGGCTGCCAGCGCTGCCTCCTCCTCCTCCTCCTCCTCCTCCTCCTCCTCTTTTGGGTAGCTGTAAGCTTGATCTTGCACTGGGTGTGGACTGTAGGGCTGAGGGAGGGGGTACTGATACGGGAAAGCAAAGGGCCATGGAGCAGCTCCAGGGTGTGGCAATGGGGCAAGAGTGTCCTGGTCAGATGCACTAGAGCCCTCATGATCGTGCAAGGAGAGATTAGCCATGTCTGAGTGACAGAGAGAGAGAGAGATAATAATGAAACCATAATTTCATTAGTGTTAAAGAAAGAATGATGCAAAAAGACAAAGGAGATAAAACTCACTGCCACAGAGGTCTCCGAAGATGTAGTAGCACTGTTCGGAGAAGGTGATTTTGTTGACGGTGTGGCGAATGTAGCCAGCCTTTAGCAAGTTGCTTGCGTACTTCCTCGCTTCACGCCGGTCTGTGAAACCTTCCACGTGATGATAGAGCCAGTCCACCACATCTGAACCTAGAGCAGGAGAAAAACAACTAACAATATATACATATATAAACTCTTAACGATTTACGGATATTACGGATTAAGGACACTAAAACTGCTAAAAGTGAGGATAGATATAAGGGGGAATTACAGTGTTCAGTTATATAATTTCTAATACTCATTCATATGTGATATTTACGCTTATACCCCTGAACTACTGAGTTCTCACTTCTGGTTTTTCTTATTGAGTTGTTTCTGTTTATACACCAATCAGGCATTATGACCCCCTTTTCTGCCAAAATAGCCTTGACCCATCGAGGCATGAACTCCACTCTGAATGTGTGCTGTGGTATCTGGCACCAAGATGTTAGCAGCAGATCCTTTAAGTCCTGTAAGCTGTCCTCCATGGGTCCCACCTCACAACTTACAGGACATAAAGAATACTTTTGATAGATACTGACAACTGCAGACCGGGAACACCCCACAAGAGCGACAGTTTTGGAGATGTTCTGATCCAGTGGTCTAGCCATCACAATTCGGTCCTTGTCAAACTCACTCAAATCCTTACACTTGCCCATTTTTCAACACATCAACTTTGAGGACTAAATGTTCACTTGCTGCCTAATATATCCCACCCACTAACAGGCGCGATGATGAGGAGATCATCAGTGTTATTCACCTCACCTCTCACTGCTCATAATGTTATGCCTGATCAGTGTATCTGTTATAACATACAGACCAAATCTGGTATAATAGGATAACACATATGGAGTTCTTTGATAAATTAAGAAAATGTTAATGAAAAATTGGTGTGTTTAAGAGGAATAAAAACACTTCAAGACATGCTGTTGTTATATAAATAATCACGGTAACATTAATTCTGCTTTGCATCATATAAACCCATAACTGATTATACTGCTATAAAAGCAAGATTTTATTCCTTACATATCACATCTGGAAAATTCAGCGTTCGGACACTAAAAAAACCCAGTAAATCGATTATATTCCCTGAGCAGACAGAATATAGGTTTGTGCATCTTACACACTAAAGCCATTGCTCAAGCTTATTGCTCAGAAATTGTTCAGAGAAGTTTCCAGGGAAATCTAAGACAAGGATCTTCTCCTTCTTTTACAGATGCTCTTCCTGACGCATTTTATCTGGGCATGTGCACTGGCTTGTGCATCCACCAGTGGCCGGGTTGATTCCCTGCCCAGGAATCAAACCCGAGCCGTGGAAGTGAGAGCGTAAATTTTTCCCCTTTTACTTAATCCCCAAAGTGGAGGCTGAGATTGTGCTGTTACCTATAAAGGCGTTTGGGATGGTTATTTTCAGCCACATCCTGTCTCGCACCTCCAGCCCTGATTCTGGAGACGCCATTGCTTTAGCGACGGTTGCCATGTCGCTGTGAATGGACAAGTGAAAATCATCGAAGCCTGTAAATGTTAAGAGGAAAAAAAAGAGAGCAACAGTCATCTGGGTGAGGTGAGTCATTGGGAGGAACTTAAAATCCAAAGTCGATGAGTCTTTATCAACCAATTTAGGTTCAGTATGAATCATCAATGAGTCATAAACTTTATAACTGCCTCTTTATAACTGGAAATATGTCTTTTGAGATCCAGTGTGTCACTTATAATCATCATTGGCATTATCATTGTAAATAGTTTTTGTGAATTCAAGGTGACAGGCTTAAAGTTCTAACATCTTTTGAACTAGCAATTTTAGCAAAACCTTCAGCTGTTTTTCTGCTTCTGATTATCTAGTAAATGCATTCAAGCCACATGTGACAACCAAACCCACTCCCAGTACATCATGACATAATGCAGCAGTCTTTCTCCACCCAGCTTCTCTTCTGTTTGTTTTTACATCTAATCTGCTCTACTGTATGCACCATATACTGGATGAGCAGGAATATTTTAGCAGGAAAAAATAAATTTTTAGGGATTTCTCTGTACTGCAAAGGGAATGGAAAACAGTCTGACTGGAAAGTCACTTATAAAGGAAGTCTAATGGTATCTAATCATTTATTTAATGCCAGCTGATGGCAGCCCAGAAGACAGTGATGAATCAGGCATGGTGTGCTACAAGGAGGAATGAGAAAAACACTTGCGTTCAGTCTCTGGAATGGAGCTGGTGATAGAGGAGCTGGTGGAGGTGATGGTGCTCATAGAAGGGCTCAAGCCGTACACCGGGTACGCCCCCGTCATCGCAGCTGTGTGAGACACCCAGGCAGCAGGATCGATCGGGCGGATAGGCTCACCTGAACATAAACACACCGAGTGATGAAGTGGAAAGAGGACATGATACTTTCATTCTCAGAAAAATATACATAAATATCTGACAGCCTAGCCTCATCAAAATGCTGACACACAATGAGACCGAATATGTTCATTCTGGACAACACATTTATGAGCACTTACTGCGAGGCAAGGTAAAGCAGCTGCGGGGATTTGGGTCCCAACACTTAGCCACAGTCAGCGTGATAGGGCTATAAAAACACACACACATCCCATAAATCAGCAAGCAGTCCCGACACTCACTAACAATGGTAGTGTTTCGCAGTGCTGATGTCACTTACCCTGGTTTGTGCACGATTTCTCTCAAAACCCTCACAGCATCGTCATTGCTCATGTTCTCAAAGTTAATGTCGTTCACCTAAAACAAAGCAAAGACAAGAGTATTTGTAGAAAAATATTACAAAATTCAGGAGTATCATTATGTAATAATATTATGCACAGAAAGAAAAAAATCTGTGACACTAGGGTATATAAAATGTCCTGCGTTGGTCCCTTTGATTTGATTAAATCAAATGGTAAACCGTTCAGTGCAGGTTCATGGTATCTGTTGCTGCTAACATGCCTACTGAGCATGAATAAATAATACATTATAAACACAATGTGTATAAAATAATACTGTAAGAACAGACCTGGAGTAGCATATCGCCCGGTTCGATGCGTCCATCCGCTGCTACTGCTCCCCCCTTCATGATGGAGCCGATGTAGATGCCCCCGTCGCCTCTCTCGTTACTCTGACCCACAATGCTGATGCCCAGGAAGTTATACTTCTCTATAAGGGGGAGAAAAACAAGGAGTAGAAGATGAGTATATAAAGTAAGAGCAAAGATGACCACCTGAATATGTGTGTGTGTGTCACATGAAAAGGCAGCAGAAAACTGTAGAAGAGTTAAGCAAATATGTGATAAAGTGTGGAACTGAGTATCTGGCTTGCTCGTTATGGATAAATTATTATATCCAAATTTCTGTAAAGCTGCTTTGTAATAAAGTCCATTGTTAAAAGCACTATATATAATAAAACTGAACTGAATTGATGTTATTGGAATAAACATTGAAGCAAATGTATGGCTTTAGTACAGTAATATGTGTTTAGTATACCCCTTTACTACATAGTACATAAAAATAATACAGCATACACCGATCAGGCATAACATTATGACCACCTGCCTAATATTGTGTTGGTCCCCCTTTTGCTGCCAAAACAGCCCTGACCCGTCATGCACTGGTTCTATCAGAACCAGCATTAACTTCTTCAGCAATTTGAGCAACAGCAGCTCGTCTGTTGGATCGGATCACACATAAGTCGATTCCAACTCTATTAAATCTGGAATATTCTGTTGAGGTTCAACTGCTCATTTTAATTACACTTACAGTATTTAGCAGACTCTCCTTATCCACAGTGACTTACAGAAGAGTTCTGGAGTCTCTATCAAAAAAACCTACTCATGCGAGTTCACTAGGACAGAGACTAACGATAATACTGAAAACATTTTGTGAAAGCTAGTTCCTGTATACATTTATTTTCCTAATCCAGAGCAACTGACATTTATCGCATTTATACAACTGAGCAAATGAGGATTAAGGGCCTTGTTTAAGGGCACTGCAATGGTGGGATTTGAACTCACAACCTTTTGATCAGTAGCTTAACGTCTTAACCACTGAGCTGTGACTTCCTATATTGCATATTACTAGGATTAATTAAAGAATATAATAAAAAATGGCATCAGCATAAATAACAGTAGTCGTTCAACATGCAAAATATATATATATATATATATATATATATATATATATATATATATATATATATATATATATATATATATATATCGGGCATAACATTATGATGTGACATTATGACATTATGCCTAATATTGTGTGAAACATCTGGATTCACACCTGCCTTCTATGTGAAACATCTGGATTCAAATGAATTGTGTGTAACATACAGGTGGATGCCTGAGCTCGGTAACATCTGTACGGAAATCTTGCTACAGACACAGATGTGTGGTACTCACCCATGTTTAATGTGACAGTGATGATGTTCAGAGACATGGTGGAGTCAGTTATGCTGCTGAAGGAGGACGACTGTGAGAGATAGACAGAACAAGGAGAAGAAAAACAGATAAACCGAGAGACACAGTCAAAGACAACACTGATAGATACTTCTTACACATGTGCGTGTGTCTGCTTCAGCTGTCTCACCCTCTCCATCCGTGGTGGTTTGGTTTTCCGTCGGCGTCGCCGATGTCGTCTCATGAGCCGTGATGATGTGCTTTGCTCTGTAGAGCTGCTGAAGCTGTGGTGACATCACATCACATCCATCATGTAACACGCTTCTACACACGTATTATCCAGACACTCTATTATTCTTCGTTCTGACTGGTCCTCAGTGTCATGTGAAATTTTCAATCCCTCCTTAATTGCGTATTCATTGTGTACTAACAAAAGGAAAGGAAGCCGTTCTTTTCGCTGAGTAGAGATGTACATATTGTTTGTGTGTTTACGCCTCAGTGAATCCATACGGTAGGAATGTGGCCAGATTAAAGCCACAGGCAACCATTCATGATCCATGAGATCTAGCACTGTGTTTTCCTGTGTGGTCAGGGTTACAGATTATTGATTGATCTGAAGTATATACTGTGCAGCATAATTCTATACTCAGTTTACTGTTGATGCTGTGAGCAGCCATGTTGATATGACATCACTTGTTGACCTCAGGGTTTAAAAAACTGTCCTAAGTAGGAATTCTGAGTAGAGGAGACATTTTATATGTTTTTACCTAGGCAGATGTCGCAACGTCCGATTTTCAGGCTTCAGTCGAATGCAGTATTACATTTTTAGAGTAAAGTGGGCGGGGCTTATCTGTACGTTTTAGCACTTGTCGATATTGATAGTGAAACAGAAATGCTTAGTATTCATATCATAATAACTGTGACACGAGATTATTCACTGTGGATTGTTTGTGTAATCTCTCACCGGCTGGTTGAGTCGTCCTCCTCCGAGTCGAAGAAGCTGGTGGTGTCCAGTTCACTGCTCATGACGGTGGAGGAGGTCTCATAACCCGCAATCTCAGGCCTTCGTTCGGGCCGTGAGTGACCATTCAACCTGCCTCCTGCAGCACAAAACAAACACATGAAAACAACACAATCAGTTGAAGGAAGAGGAACCTCTGAATGAGCCTTTCCATTCTGACCAGTTATGGACACATTTCACATTAAAACACCATCACACCTTCAGCATTTTGGTTCAGACGACCACAGCCGACTTATAAGATTTTGGCCAAATTTAAAAGAAAAAAAAAAGAAAGATTATATGCAATTACAGGACTTATTCCTGGACGTATGCTCAAATCTAAGAAGTGTGTAAACCATGATGGACGTATTGCAGTGTACAACCATTGCATATACAGGATACACATATACACACACAAGTCTCTAAGAGGGCTTTCACACTAGCAACAAAGCAGAGTTTGCATCATAAATTTTTAATGTGAAAACTGTCATGTGGACCAGGAAGCATGCTGCGGTACTAAACCCGAGACTCCCTGTGGTGTGGAGGTGGTGTGAGTTCTGTTTCCCTAGAACTGTCATGATTCCCATGAATGTGAACTCGGGTCTGCACTTGTTCAAAACATAAAGTGTGTGTTTTAGCTGATGATCATGACATATTGCAGGAAAGTGTTTCCCTTTTTCTACTCATCCCGAGGCATCTAGAGATTGTGCCAGCTCCAGTAAACCTTCAGTGAGAAGAGGCCAACCCTGCGAGGATCCTGAAGCATCCAGAGATGGACCGGCTACAGTTGGATTCTGCTTCGTGAGGATTTGGGTATTCAAAGCAACAATGCCAACCCTATGTGGACTTTGATTACAACAACCTCTTAATCAATACACACAATAACATGCTGTATCTGCATCACACAACTCCAACTGACTGTTCATGACTGTAGAAAGAACATTGTTCATAATCACACTCTCCGGTGTTTATAATAATTCATAATCACACTCTCCGGTGTCACCCAAATGAGGATGGGTTCGCTTTTGAGTCTGGTTCCTCTCAAGGTTTCTTCCTCTTACCATCTAAGGTCTAAAGTCACCTCAGGCTTGCTCACTAGGGATGAGTTTGTCTAACATCTAGGACTTTTGTACTATGTTTTTTATGTTCTGTAAAGCCGCTTTGAAATGAAATTGAACTGAATATTATTAGTTTCCACAACACACATTTAACATGAGCGACAGGGGAACGTTGTGGGACATAGAAGAGGTGTGATGCTTTACTGCACAATACGGTTCTAGACTTGACTTGGCTTAAGGTATAGCACTAAAATAATAAATAAATAGAGAAAAAAATGAAAAATGGGGAAAAAAAATGAATCTGTGATGATATATGATGAACAGAAAAGCACCTGGGTTTAACAGAATCAAGCAAGTCTGAATCCAAACCAGAAGTTAACACACTTTGCACCTCAATTACAACATTTCTCAACTTTGTAGTGCTTGATTTAAGGGGAAACATCATTGTACTGTTCCAAGTTTGTTTCTTACGTTATTTACATTTCTTCCTTGTGATTCAAGCAAAATATTCCATCTATGAATTTGGGCAAAATTCTTGCTGGCTTCCTGTTTAGCATGTTTGTGCTCCTATACAGAATTGTTATAAGTTTAGTTGTCTTTATTTGTCACATACACAGTGAAGTTCTTTCTTCGCATATCCCATCCTTGAGGGTTGGGGTCAGAGCGCAGGGTCAGCCATGATGCAGTGCCCCTGGACCAGGGTGGGTTGAGGGTCTTACTCAAGGGCCCAACAGAGGCAGCTTGGCAGTGCTGGGGCTTGAACCCAGATCTTCCAGTCAATGATCCAGAGCCTTAACCACTTGAGCTACCACTGAAGAGAGAATGAAACTGAATGCTCTAAATGAGTGTCGAAGATATCTAAGTTTTAGTGACAAATATCTCAGTGCCGGTCCCAATCACGGATTAAATGGGAGGGTTGCATCAGGAAGGGTATCGGGCATAAAACCTGTGCCAAACGTTGAAACGTGCAGACTAAATGATCTGCTGTGGCGACCCGAACAGGGAGCAGCCGAAACAACAACAACAACAATAACATCTTAGTATTTTAACATGAAATGAACGTATTAGCTGTGTTTGGGTGCTTGAGCAGGTGTTTAGTGAAGGTCTGCTCCTCTTTATTTTCATCTGAGGTTAAGGTCACGTTTAGAATATCTTACTAGCTCACAGGATAAAACAAAGGCTGCAGCCTCATGAGAATTTTATGAAAAGTTATGTAATGGAAAAGCCCCATACACACACACACACACACACACACACACACACAGCTGGTAAATGAATAGATTTGTTCCCGAGTGGAACTGTTCAGTGGAGAATTGGGTTTGGAAAGAAAGAAATTCCTTCTTGACGACTGAAGAGTCATTAAAAATCTAAAAGTCCAGACAGGAAACCGATCGCACCATGATCATGGGTGTCTTTCCTGCGTGGTCGCTCTCGTTCTCTATCCCTGTCTCGCTCTCTGTCTCTCCGCGCTGAAGTGCCGACCTCGGCCTCCGTGTCGTTGTCCAGGTTGTCCTGACTGCCCGCTGCATTGGCACTGTGGAGTGGACAAATATGAGAAAAGTTAGACTGTTAAACTAAAGGAAAAACTAATGGAAAGCCAGGAAGGCTGTTTCACACACACACACACACACACACACACACAGAGGTATAACTTCAGACCTTTCAGAAGAGTCCCGCTGTGTAAATGTCAACTGCTGTTGTCAGGAGTTTTTAATGTCAGACAAGCCTGAGAATACCAGAAGCAACATAATGTGGTGTGTGTGTGTGTGTGTGTGTGTGTGTGTGTGTGTGTGTGTGTGTGTGTGTGTGTGCGCGTGAACACTGGCACCAGCAGAGGGCACTCAGGAAACACTGCATTGTTCCAAACTGCTCCCAGCTGCATTTCCACTGATTTAATTATTAAACTGAGCACACAGGGGGTCCGGCAGCCACAGAGACAGAGCCGGAAACACACACATACACACACACACACACACACACACACACACACACACACACACACACATACAGGAAACACCAGCAGGACAAACAGCCATATACACACATATGGTCACACAGAGATAAAGGGAGTGGCCAGTAAAGCAGTAGATCTATGGGGGGTCAATTGAGGGGTGTTTGGGGGGCAAGGAGTGAGGGGGTGTGGAGCATTAGGGGAAGGGGTTGTAACGTATAAAGTTCTGGGAAAGCAGAACTAATGAGGAATCTGTTTAATTGGCTGCAGAGGGTTTGACCAGTGAGAGCCTATAGACATCCTGGATAAATTTACACCAAACTGTGAGACAACTTCAAACTGGCCAGTGATGACATCATGATGGTCTTGGTTCCTTTTACCTGATTGGCTGTTTCCCTATAGCGATGACATGAACATGATCAGACTGTTCAGACCTAATGAGAGCTTCTGCTGCATCATGTCCTGGCTGTCTAAATGTTTTTACCCTCACACACACACACAATGATTCTTAAAGAAATCAATGCATTTAGAGTGGAATATTGATCAATATTGACAAAGATGAGTGTGTTTGTGTGTGTGTGTGTGATGCAGAGTCACTCTTTACTCAGACTGACACACACACTTAAACACAGCATGCTCAGAATCGCTGGGTCATTTCCAAGACACGGATCGATTTCTCAGATTTCTGACAAGCAGCAGGAGGAGACGAGTCTTATTAGTTTAATTTGAGGACACCTGAGACTATTGGATGGAAGGATGACAAGTGTGTGTGTGTGTGTGTGTGTGTGTGTCAGGTCCAGCTTGTGTGCTTGTGACCTGCTTTACTTGTGGGCTTTGAAGATTTTTAGATGTAAATGACTAATCTGACATTTAATGTGCTTAATGTTACTGAGGGCTTTCTCTTTCTCCCTCTCCCAATCCCACACACACACACACACACAAACACACACACAGTGTTACTCACTGGAAGGAGGGCGGTCTGGAGTCCCCAATGCCCCCTGTCCTCTCTAACGGAGGAGGAAGATCGGCCTGAGTCTCTGCACACACTGAACCTCCATCTGAACCATGAGAGCCATCGGCTGAGACCAACTGCAGAGAGAGAGAGAGAGAGAGAGAGCGAGAGAGAGAGAGAGAGAGAATGAACAAGAGAGGGAGAGAGGGAAAGTGATATAGTGAGAGATGGACAGATAGACTCAGAGAGAGAGAGAGAGAGACAGACAGACAAAATGAACAAAGAGTGGTGAGAGGGAAAGAGATATGACAGTAAGAGATGGACAGATAGACAGAGAAACACAGAGGGAGAGGGAGAGAGAGAGAGAGAGAGAGAGAGAGAGAGAACAAAGAGTAGAGAGAGGTAAAGAGATATAATAGTGAGAGACAGACAGAGAGAGAGAACAAAGAGTAGAGAAAGAGAACAAAGAGTTGAGAGAGGGAAAGAGATATAATAGTGAGAGATAGACAGAGAGAGAGAGAGAGAGAGAGAGAGAGGGAGAATGAACAAAGAGAGAAGAGAGGGAAAGAGATATAACAGTAAAAGATGGACAGATAGACAGAGAGAGAGAGAGAGAGAGAGAGAGAGAGAGAGAGAGAAAACAACGGAGAGATTTAGACGGAAAGACACAAACACAGACACAGAAAAGGAAAGGAAAAAGACAGAGAGAGACAGAGAGAAACAAAGAACAGAAAGTGAGACAAAGAGAGACATGTAGACAGAAACAAAGAGACAGAAAACAAGAGAGAGAAAACGAGAAAGAAAGAGAGAGAGATACAGACAGACAGACACAGAGGCAAAGAGGAACAGAGAGACCAACAAAAAAGAGAGACAAGAAGTGACAGACAGACAGACAGACACAGAGAGAAGAATAAGAAGGGAGAATGAAGACAGAAAGATGGAGGATAGAAGAGTGTGAAAGAGGAAGATAAAGTAAGCCGTATCTCATAATTGTTTTCTTGCCGCATGATAAAAATTCTGGTGCAGGTAATATGCAAAAGTAATAAATCTTTAATCTCTCTCTCTCACACACACACACACACACACACACACACACACACACGGTCATAAGACACTAACAGTGATCTCGGGAGACACGTAAATGGATCAGAGTGTAATAAGGAGTGGAGTGTGGATGATTATAGTGCCTTCGTAAGACACTGCTGAGAAAGATAGCATTCCAGGTTTAGTGTGCACACACACACACACACACACACACACACACACACACACACACACACACACAATGCGTGAACAGTTTGCTGATTTGATCTTCTTGTTATGGATATTTCAAGCAAGGGTTTGTCGCTCACCCCGTGACTTCACTTAGCTAATGGAGTTAGCACTATTCTCCTTTTACAACAAAAAGAGCCTCACCCCGAGGGATCTAAATTAAAAAATAAAACAAAAACAACTGATAAAACCACGCTAGGACCTTTTGAGCTGTTTGCCTGCACTGTAATCACATTTATTCATTTGGGAGACGCCTTTTTCACCGTGCTCGCGAATCTAATCCAAGCACAGAGCAGTTCCAGGAGACCGAAGTCTCCTCACACATAGAAGATACGAGACGTAAATTACGAGACGTAAGTTTCCTGATACGAGAAGAATTTCGAAAAAGGTTAAAACAGTTAATATGAGCGATGATAATGTGCTGTAGAGCTGAATGTGAGGAGTGAAAGAGAGGAAATCCAGGGTTCGAAAAAAATATTCCATTGTTAGTCCATCATCGACTAAACGTCTATCGAAGGAATCTGTACAGTTCGTCTGATCGCCACAGACAGCAATGTCAACGACTGTCAAGAAACGTTTCCTGTACTGAGGGGAAAAAAATCTCTGAGCAAGCAGAAAGATCTAGAATATAGTCAACGTTTATGTAATATTTCCTGTACTATGATCAAATATAATAGAAAGATTATATAAACTTGCTTCTAAAAACTTCTTCTTACTCCTTTTAAGCTTGAAATAGTCATGTTTTATTGCCAGATCATTAGTCACAAACAAACAAATAAATAAATAAATAAATAAATAAATAAACAGAATTGGCATATTATCACTTCTGGTTCCTTCGTCCCAACGTCTATTTATTTATTTATTTATTTAGTAAATGCCTAAATTAAGGTCTGTGGTTAACACATGATATTTTCAGGTTTTATTCTACAACAGAAAATAAATCAGTAAAACTCTAGTCATGATTTATATATGGATTTATATGGATTTATTATATAAACACATTATAAATTTGATTTCTAATAATGACTAAATAAGAAATATTCAATAAATGTGTCCACATTCAAGATATTTGCTAAGATGTTTTGTTTTGTTTGTTTTTTACAGTGCAATCCATTCATTTTTAAACAAGCAACAATAAAAAACACAATAAAATAAAATAAAATCAAGCTTACAACCAAGAATGAATGTTTTAGAAATGTTTTATGTCGCTATAATCAACAGTCCAATTCTGGCACAGTACAAAGTTGCTTACTTTGGTAACACAACCTCAAAGGAATAACTCCACAGACTCACAAAACTTTCTAGAACATTACATGTGTGAGAAGATGCCACAGTTATCCATGATCAGATCCATCCTGGTTTTATCTCTTAGTGGGAGGGGCATGCTCTGTAGTCCCTGTCAATCAGAGCGACACCAGGCAATCACAGACGTCTGTGAGCTCATGCATGTGGAAGAGGGCAGATAGTCTGTAATGGTTATGCAGCATGAGCTGCAGTTTGAAAGGACACAGAGATTGGATATGACTGTGCTCAGAGGAAGCAAGTGTTGGCCTTCACCCTTCCTGGTAGTAGCTATTGCATGATAGGTGAGAGCGAGCTAGTGGATGGCGATTGGTAAAAGCAAATAGTGGAGACAATGGGAGGGGAATTGAGAATTCATTCCTCTGGTGTCTTGGTTTTGGGCTGGAAAGTTCTCCTGCTGGACTGTGTGGGTTTCCTCCCAGTTTATCCAAAATGACTGTGCTACTAAATCACCTCTGGGTGTGGATAAAAGTGTGAATGTGTGTGATGCTTTACAATATATGGGCATCCCAGTGAATAAAAGAAACAAATGAATGGATGAATGGATGGGATGGATGAATGGATGGATTAAGGAGTGGATGGATGGATGGATGCATGGATGGATTAAGGGGTGGATGGATGGATGGATGCAAGGATGGATGGTTGGATGGATTGAGGGGTGGATGGATGGATGGATGCATGGATGAATGGATGGGTGGATGAATGAATAGATGGATGAATGGATGGATAGAAGGATGAATAGGTGGCTGGATGGATGGATGGAAGGATGAATGAAAGATGGCTGGATGGATGGAAGGATGAATGAACAGGTGGCTGTATGGATGGATGAATAGGTGGCTGGATGGATGGATGAATGAATAGGTGGCTGGATGGATGGATGAATGAATAGGTGGCTGGATGGATGGAAGGATGAATGAAAAATGGCTGGATGGCTGGATGGAAGGATGAATGAACAGGTGGCTGTATGGATGGATGAATAGTTGGCTGGATGGATGGATGGAAGGATGAATGAATAGGTGGCTGGATGGATGGATGAATAGGTGGCTGTATGGATCGATGGATGAATGAATAGGTGGATGGATGGATGAATGGAAGGATGAATGAACAGGTGGCTGGATGGATGGATGAATAGGTGGATGGATGGATGAATGGAAGGATGAATGAACAGGTGGCTGGATGGATGGATGAATAGGTGGCTGGATGGATGGATGGATGGAAGGATGTATGAATAGGTGGCTGGATGGATAAATGGAAGGATGAATGAACAGGTGGCTGGATGGATGGATGAATAGGTGGCTGGATGGATGGATGGAAGAACAGATGAATAGGTGGCTGGATGGATGAATGAATAGGTGGCTGGATGGATGTATGGAAGGACAGATGAATAGGTGGCTGGATGGATGGATGGATGGATGGAAGGATGAATGAATAGGTGGCTGGATGGATGGATGGAAGGAATGAATGAATAGGTGGCTGGATGGATGAATGAATAGGTGGCTGGATGGATGTATGGAGGGACAGATGAATAGGTGGCTGGATGGATGTATGGAGGGACAGATGAATAGGTGGCTGGATGGATGTATGGAGGGACAGATGAATAGGTGGCTGGATGGATGGATGGAGGGACAGATGAATAGGTGGCTGGATGGATGGATGGAAGGAATGAATGAATAGGTGGCTGGATGGATGAATGGATGTTCATTTGTGAAAGTTTATCAACTCGCCATAGACTTCAATTGCAAGGGAGTTTGTATGAAAAAAGTTTTCAGATTTATTCTTTATATGTCAATATTCAATATTCTAGTGTAATTAGACATATGGTATAAATGCAACAGATAGAGGAGAGACTGAGAAAATGTGGATTTTTTCCCAAACGATGAAAGAAAAAAGGAAGAAAAAGCACCACTAGTCATGAGGGTTAGTGCTAGTCCTCAGAGTCTTGAAAGCCAAAGAAGGTAAGAAGAAGAAGAAGAAGAAGAATTCATCATTCACGTATTCATCTTCATCCTGATCAGGGTTGTGGGAACACAGAAGAACACCCTGGATTCATCTTCTCATTCACACCTAGGGCAACTTCAAGCCCCCCCACCACCAACGTACTTAAAGGACGTGGGAGGAAACCGGAGAACGCTGAGTCTGTGATAAATATTGTTACACAGACAATCTCTCAAACAGCAACCAAGCCAGAGTACAGGGACCGGAGGGAGGTCCTTCTCCCACCTGCCAAGAAAACAGTGATAAAAGCAGAGAATCCATGCAGTGCCAAGACCTGCCCTTAATAAAATGCTTCCTCAGGCCCAGAGCTTCATGGGAAAGTGCCTGGCGTGAATACGAGCTATGGGAGCACAGAGAGGACACGAGTACTTCCCTGAGTCCAGCGTGGCAGGAAAAGTGGATCTGAAGTCAGCAGGGAGCGTAAGCGATGTTAAAGAGCTCACCTTCTGTTTCTCTGCAGTGTGTGGATTAGGGAACGCAGGCAATCTGGCAACGTGGGTGTGTGCCTGAATGGATGCATTCTTCCTGTGTATGTCTTGGCAAAATAAAAAAAAGGCATGTGTGTGTGTTGGGAACGAGAAAGCACTGGGTGTACACGTTTGTGTAGAAATCGCAATAGCTACGGGAAATTCTGAGCTGAATCAGCATGAGTGCGCTTTGAGTGCAGTGAACAACGAGAAACTTTTTTTTTTTAGTCTTGGTCCTGGCCTACAAGTAACATACAACGGTTACACTACTCCAACAGTTAAGCGAAGGTCATAGGAAGGCACAAGGTTATTATCTTTACGTTAAAGGATCTCAGAATCGAATATCAGTCAGAAAACAGCAACAAAATCCGATCAAAAAAATCCATGACGTGAATCAGTTGGGAAGATCTCAGCACTACACATCCCTATAGTGAAACTTAAAGACTTTTCTGTAGTAAACTGCAATTTCCTACCTTTAAAGAGCGTACGTCGTGTGTGTGTGTGTGTGTGTGTGTGTGTGTGAGTGACAGACACAAACACTAAAAGGCCTCTTCAAAGCTCCCTAACTGTTCTCTCCATTATAGCAATAATAATTTATTATGCATTAGATGCATTAACTAAACACACACACACACACACAAAATTACATTTTCTTCTCATGACAACTGCCTTCCCTTTACCACACTTTAGTATTAGCACAAATGCTACAAAATACAACAACAACAATTTTCATCGCATTAGAAACCTACACTATTCTACCAGTGTAAAGTTTCTTCATGTTTTTCTATTAAAATAACAGACATGGAATTATGTAGTAACATAAGAAACATGTTCAAAGTATTTATATTTAAAATATTTTATTTCCGGATGATGTTTTGCACACACTTGGCTTCTTCTCAACCAGCTCCATGAGAAACTTCACCCAGGAGGCTTTTTCATTCATTCATTCATTGTCTACCGCTTATCCGATCTACACTCGGGTCACGGGGAGCCTGTGCCTATCTCAGGCGTCATTGGGCATCATGGCAGGATACACCCTGGACGGAGTGCCAACCCATCGCAGGGTACACACACACTCTCATTCACTCACGCAATCACACACTACAGACAATTTAGAGATGCCAATCAACCTACAATGCATGTTTTTGGACTGGGGGAGGAAACCGGAGTACCCGGAGGAAACCCCCGAGGCACGGGGAGAACATGCAAACTCCACACACACATGGCGGAGGCGGGAACGAACCCCCAACCCTGGAGGTGTGAGGCAAACGTGCTAACCACTAAGAGGCTTTTCATAAAAATCCCAAATACATCAAGATGGACATCTGAATAAAGACTAGTTGTTTTATATAAATATTTAAAAAGTCAGAAATTTATTTCTACATCAGACACTTATGTAAAAAGACTTATTTCATGACTTTATCTCATTTTTATATAACTGAGTGTTAAGGGCCTTGCTCAGGAGCCCAGCAGTGGCAGCTCGGTGGTCCTGAGATTCAAACTCACAACCTTCCCATCAGACCAACACCTTAACCACTGAGCTACCACTGCACCGAGGACTGAAGAACATCTTCAGGACATCATCTTCAGCATCCAGAGAACATTTACTGCATAAAGTGCACACAAGCAAACATAAACACAAAGACACACACGAAGAGACACACACATCAAGACTCACATGTGAGGAAACACACACATCAAGACTCACATGTGAGGAGACACACGTCAAGACTCACACATGAAGAGACACACACATCAAGACTCACACATGAAGAGACACACACATCAAGACTCACACATGAAGACACACACACATCAAGACTCTCACATGAAGACACACACATCAAGACTTACACATGAATTGACACACACATCAAGACTCACACATGAAGAGACACACACATCAAGACTCACACGTGAAGAGACACACACATTAAGACTCACATGAAGAGAGACACACATCAAGACTCACATGTGAGGAGACACATCAAGACTCACACATGAAGAGACACACACATCAAGACTCACACATGAAGAGACACACACATCAAGACTCTCACATGAAGACACACACATCAAGACTCACATGAAGAGAGACACACATCAAGACTCACATGTGAGGAGACACACATCAAGACTCACACATGAAGAGACACACACATCAAGACTCACACATGAAGAGACACACACATCAAGACTCACATGAAGACACACACATCAAGACTCTCACATGAAGAGAGACACACATCAAGACTCACACGTGAGGAGACACACACATCAAGACTCACACATGAAGAGACACACACATCAAGACTCACACATGAAGAGACACACACATCAAGACTCACATGTGAGGAGACACACATTAAGACTCACACATGAAGAGACACACCTGAAGAGACACACACATGAAGAGAAACACACATCAAGACTCACATGTGAGGAGACACACACATTAAGACTCATACATGAAGAGACTCACACATGAAGAGACACACCTGAAGAGACTCACACACAAAGACACACACATGAAAACACATACATGAAGACTCACACCTGAAGACTCACACATGAATACACACACACCTGAAGACTCACACATGAATACACACACGCCTGAAGACTCACACATGAAGAGAAATATAAAGTCACACACCAAGAGACACAAGAAGAAACACACACCAAGAGATAAACATGAAGACTCACACACCAAGACACACAGAAGGTAGCAAGGTGATTTGTATAAAGTTGGGGGCGGGACACTTCAGATTCGAGAGAATTTCATTGGATGAGAAGTTGAAGTGCAGAATGATGTCATCAAAATTGTCGATCTGTATTCAATTCTGAATGTAAATATCTTCTAAATGTGAATTTTATCCTTGTTCTGAAGCTCATAGATAACCTTAAGGCAAAACTTGAAGTTTGATTTGAATGAGGACTTTAATCTCATTAACCCCGCAACACACACACACACACACACACACACACACAGCTGCCGTATGTGTCTGTCTTCACATGTCCTGCTCTCCAGCACTAAGTCAGCTATAAGCAGCAGCTGTTTCAGCATTGATAAACACGCACGACCGATTTAATCCGCCTAGACCTGTAGTGTTAAAGCAAGTCCGATTCACACTCTGCTCAGTTACGCTCAAACATCAAAACTGTCTTCACCCTGATTAAGCATTCTGACAATAAAGCGTGTGTCCTGTAGCAGCCTGGAGTTCGTGCTCTCGTGTAGCTGATCTTGCTGCAGCTGGAGGGTTGCAGAACATCCTGATTAAAGTCCTGCAGTTTAAAGCTCTGTGACGCATCTGACAAGCTTCAGTATTCACACACACTAATGATGACACAATGATGTGCTGAATCTAAAAGACTGGAAACTATATATTCATTCATTGTCTACCGCTTATCCGATATACTCTTGGGTCACGGGGAGCCTGTGCCTATCTCAGGTGTCATTGTGCATCAAGGGAGGATACACCCTGGACGGAGTGCCAACCCATCGCAGGGCACACACAAACTCTCGTTCACTCACACACTACGGACAATTTAGAGATGCCAATCAACCTACAATGCATGTCTTTGGACCGGGGGAAGAAACCGGAGTACCCGGAGGAAACCCCCGAGGCACGGGGAGAACATGCAAACTCCACACACACGGCGGAGGCAGGAATCGAACCCCCAACCCTGGAGGTGTGAGGTAAACGTGCTAACCACTAAGCCACCGTGCCACCTAAGCTATATATAAACTATATATTCATTTCCAATAAAACTGGGTTTGGATTTGAAACTCCAAACAAATTCCAAGAGCAAAAACTTCAAGTCCAAGACCACTATTTAAAAAAAAAAACCATAAACAGTGCAGAGTTTTTGGAAGATAATGATTTCTGAGAAAGTTTAAATAACACAGTAAAAAATATCACAAAGGAAACAAGCTTGTAAACGGTTTGCTTCCAATTTTGCACCAATTTTCTCTCTCCTGTCACAGCTACCAACCAGACAAGGTGACCCAAGCCAAGCATTCCATGTCAAGGCTCGTCACAGGAAGTCCTGCCACCTAGCTTGGGCTAAAAATAGAACAGAGCACCCACACCACCGATCTGTCAACAAAAAAATGTGCAAAAAAATGTGCGAAAAATCACGTAGCTTTTGAACGCAATGCAAGGGAACGGTATCGTGGGTTCACTCTTTCGAAACAGCTTTCTCTGACTGAAACAAAATCCGTAAACTCACTTCAGTTGGCTTTCCACTGATGCAGAAAAGCTTGGAACGGCTCCTGGACATATGCGCAACTTAGCCGGGGTTCGGTTCGACTCGTTCGTATGCCGAAAATGCTTCGTATGCAGATGCAAATTTCTTGCAAAATTTCAATTCTTAAGGCGAAAATTCATAACGGAGCGCATTCATATGCCGAGGTTCCACTGTTCAGTGGATGATTAGTGTCTATATTAATACCCAAGACAAAGGAATGTTTAACTAATAAAGCTAGCAGATTTCTACCATTAAAATGAGGACATACTGAACATATTTGAGGCTGTAAATGCAGCCAGAAACGACAATAAGAAGGATTCTAGACAAAGAAGGATGTTGTCTTGTCAGTGATCAGTACTGCACAAACTGAGCAAGGACATCGGCTAGCAAGAAAATTGATGTTTTAAGCTCAGTCTACAGGCTCTGAATAAAACAGCTAAACTCAGATAAATACATCGGTTTAATACTGTGCATGTGCACCATGGTTTATGAGTGTACAAACTCGTGGATTTAACTTTGGATGGTAAAATGTGTTCTCAAAGCCAGACACACAATTTGTGTAATCCTCTACAGTTGTTATCATTTTATGCTGTGCATTCCGCTTGCAGTTACGTAATGCCTTAACTCTCACACCAGTGGAAGCGCTGGTCAGTTAGACAAAAACGTTCACTAAAAGAGATATATATCTACATTGAGAGAGAGAGAGAGAGAGAGAGAGAGAGAGAGAGAGAGAGAGAGAGAGAGAGAGAGAAAGAGAGAGAGAGAATGTGTGTGTGTGTGTGCTGTGAGGCATCACCTGAAGAATATTCACTCACCCATGACACTACACGGCCGTTGAAACATGGCAGCTTGGCGTTATCGTCTGATATCTCTTCCTTCACAACCCTGTTATGCCAAGTCAAGAAAAGGAGAAATAAAGAGAAGAGAAGAGAAGAGAAGAGAAGAGAAGAGAAGAGAAGAGAAAGACAAGAGAAGACAAGAGAAATAGAAAAGAAGTAAAAGAGAAGAGAAGAGAAACAGAAGACAAAAGAAGAGAAGAGAAACAGAAGAGAAGAGAAATAGAAAAGAAGTGAAAGAGAAGAGAAATAGAAGAGAAGAGAAGAGAAGAGAAGAGAAGAGAAGAGAAGAGAAGAGAAGAGAAGGGAAATAAAAGAGAAACAGAAGAGAAGAGAAATAGAAAAGAAGAAGAGAAGAGAAATAGAAAAGAAGTGAAAGAAAAGAGAAGCGAAACAGAAGAGAAGAGAAATAGAATAGAAGTAAAAGAGAACAGAAGAGAAATAGAAAAGAAGTAGAAGAGAACAGAAGAGAAATAGAAAAGAAGTAGAAGAGAAGAGAAGAAAACAGAAGAGAAGAGAAGAGTAGAAGAAAAGAAGTAAAAGAGAAGAAAAGAGAAGAGAAATAGAAAAGAAGTAGAAGACAAGAGAAGAGAAGAGAAGAGAAGAGAAGAGAAGAGAAGAGAAGAGAAGAGAAGAGAAATAGAAGAGAAGAGAAGAGAAGAGAAGAGAAGCAGAAGAGAAGAGAAGTAAAAGAGAAGGGAAGAGAAGTGAAGAGAAGAGAATAGAAGAGAAATATAAAAGAAGGAGAAGAGAAGAGAAGAGAAGAGAAGAGAAATAGAAAAGAAGCAGAAGAGAAGAGAAGCAAAAGAGGAGAGAAGAGAAGAGAAGAGAAGAGTAGAAGAAAAGAAGTAAAAGAGAAGAAAAGAGAAGAGAAATAGAAAAGAAGTAGAAGAGAAGAGAAGAGAAGAGAAGAGAAGAGAAGAGAAGAGAAGAGAAGAGAAGAGAAGAGAAGAAGAAAAGAAGTAAAAGAGAAGAAAAGAGAAGAGAAATAGAAAAGAAGTAGAAGAGAAGAGAAGAGAAGAGAAGAGAAGAGAAGAGAAGCAGAAGAGAAGAGAAGTAAAAGAGAAGGGAAGAGAAGTGAAGAGAAGAGAATAGAAGAGAAATATAAAAGAAGGAGAAGAGAAGAGAAGAGAAGAGAAGAGAAATAGAAGAGAAGAGAAGAGAAGCAGAAAAGAAGAGAAGTAAAAGGGAAGGGAAGAGAAGTGAAGAGAATAGAATAGAAGAGAAATATAAAAGAAGGAGAAGAGAAGAGAAGAGAAATAGAAAAGAAGCAGAAGAGAAGAGAAGCAAAAGAGGAGAGAAGAGAAGAGAAGAGAAGAGAAGAGAAGAGAAGAGAAGAGAAGAGAAGAGAAGAGAAATAGAAAAGAAGGAGAAGAGAAGAGAAGCAAAAGAGAAGAGAAGAGAGCGACAGGGGAAGAGAAGAAAAACACAAAAGAAGAGAAATCATTAATAACAAAACCTTGTTGTACCTGATAAACAAAAACAATATAAATCACACGTCCTGCTGTCAACCCAAACAGCCAACAAAAAAATGACCAGCTAAATCAGTTGTGTTATTTCAGGCGCTAACTAGCCTAGGCTTACAGTTTTAATTATTAATGCAGCGCTGTGTTCATGAATTTGACCCAAAAACCAACGTCACCTGTTTAATCAGAAAAAAAATAATGATTTAATGACTCTGTATTTTATCTGACAGGTTTAACTGTAATGCAGCACAGTAAATGAAGTAGTAACACTCGGGTCAATTTACACACACACCCAATTTAACCTGGTCTAAACAATCACACACACACACACACACAATCTCAAACACTTCCGTCCCTTCCCCCTTTCTCCCTTCCCAGCTGCTCCCTAAAAAGGTGTTGACCTTGAATGACCTGTGTTGTCCTGGAAACCACTGTCAAGGAGACAAACTGAGGGGAGGCACGTGATGTATTAATAATGGAAGTGTGTATAACGATCAAGGCACTGTTCATGCATTATAAATCAAAACTTTAATCACATCCACGCTCTCACACACACAAACAGTAGCGTGTGTGTATATGTGATGGATAGATGGATGAATGGAATGCTACTCTCTATCTCTCTGCCATTAGGCCGCACCTGCTCCACTGCAGAAGCCATAAAAGTAAAGTGGTGTGTGTTTGTGTAAGTCTGTGTGTGTGGGTGGGGGTGGCGGGGTTATGGATATCGTGACGCATGCATCCAGGTGCACAATAAGAATCATGTCATAAATCAATAACCTGCCTAGTTTTGGTAAATTGTGTGAAATGAGGCATCGTCCCATTCGTTACCTAGAGACGTCACACACTTATGATTCAATACGTCACAGTGGGGGAGGGGTGTTGTGATCAGGGTCAAGGTCTGCACACCTCTTTGTTGTTTACTTAGAACTTGACTTGAGAAGTTTATCTTACTTTAAAACGTTAAATGCTTATTATTACTATTATTATGGATTAAGAATTGTAGTATGAATGTTCACACTGAAAAATCCAAGAAGAAGAAGTGCATGCAGGGAATGTTGAACACTTCATGCGCTCAACACCTGCAGCTTTGCTAATGTAGCAGAAAAGGAGCGGGGCTACCAGACACTGACACTGGATGCTGGAAAACTTTTAAGATAGCCGGAGACATCGCTAGTGTTCCATTTGAGGCGATATTTCCTTTTTGTAATGCATAGTAAGCGATACGTCATTTGGGTAAAAGGTTCCGATAGCGTAACTCTAGATCTGTATAGCGTGGTGTGATGTCAGAGGCTAAATGATGTTAAGCGGTGGTTCTGCAACAACATGTACGATATCCATATCTCCTAGAGACTCTTGCATTCAAGTTTCTTGATGTTTACGACGTTTTTGTTTGCAAGCGTTGTTAGACGAGGATCGTGGGACTGAAACCCACGATCTGTTAATCGTTAGCATTTGTTAGATGAAAAAGTTAGCTAAACATTTCCACTAGAGGCACCTACATCAAAAAGAATGCTGTCTAGCTATCTAGCAATAGATGGCTAGTTTCTTGACGCTGATCCTTAATAATCTACATGTTTGTTATAGCAGCTAGCAAGCTAAGCCTGTTAAATTCTTAGCTAGTTAGCCAATTTCATTCAAATGATAGTTAGCTGCTTATCTGAGATAAAATTATGACTGCAAAAACAGAGCTAAAGTGATCATAGTGATTAGCGAATCATAGCCAATGATTACATTTGCGTAAAGAGTGCAAATGTTTATTTTACTTGTTTTTCACTTTAAACAGAATCCCGGAGTCGATCTACAAGGGCAGGGGTCTGGGTCAGGGTTCGGTCTGTTTGCTCACAGATATACGTGCTCCTAAAAAGTGTGGACATCGTCATTGCGTGCCTTTTGATGTTTGGGTATGTCTCGTCAGGAAGGGGCAGCATAGAAGGAGACTGTTGTGCTTAAATGCGTCTTTCAGAAGTTCTATAACTCAAACTGATAAGACTGGTTCAACTGGGTTTGTCATACAAATGTATTCTGCTGAGATTTTAGCTTTTTAGCTTCGACACTTTGTCTGCTCTCATTTGGCCTTGTAAGCTAGCACACTTTGTGGCGGGTTTCATAGTGTAGGTGCAGATTGTATTCTTTGAACACAGACACTGTGTCTTGCGAGATGAGACAGACACTTCTTTGCATTGAACAAAAAAAATAATCACCTGCCCAATTTTGGTTAAATAACTGTTCTCTTTCCCAACCATTTGGCCATTTTGTTGTGTTTTTTAATTTTCTCGCTGGCTCACGTTTCACCTGTTCGTTCGTGATGGTATGTTATGTTGAATGAACCATTCTGTTGGTAGGTAAATTTAACAAATAATTACTCTAGGTTAATAACTAAGTTTGAAAGCCAATCTTTATTATCAAATACAGATATGATGTAAGTAAACCATACACTAAAAAGTTGCCAAAAGTTTTGGGATGTCTGCCTTTACATGCACATGAATGTAATATGGAGTTGGCCCGCGCTTTGCAGCTATAACAGCTTCAACTCTTTTGGGAAGGATTTCCATAAGGTTTAGGAGTGTGTTTATGGGAATTTTTGAGCATTCCACTAGAAGCGCATTTGTGAGGTCAGGTACTGATGTTGGACGAGAAGGTCTGGCTTGCAGTCTCCGCTCTAATTCATCCCAAAGGTGTTCTATCAGGTTGAGGTCAAGACTCAGGTGAAGTTCCTCCACACCAAACTCACTCATCCATGTCTTTATGGACCTTGCTTTGTGCACTGGTGATCAGTCATTTTGGAACAGGAAGGGGTCATCCCCAAACTGTTCCCACAAAGTTGGGAGCATGAAATTGTCCAAAATGTCTTGGTATGCTGAAGCATTAAGAGTTCCTTTCACTGGAACTAAGGGGCCAAGCCCAACCCCTGAAAAACAACACTTGAATTCAATGATTTGGAGGGGTGTCCCGAAACCTTTGCCAATATAGTGTATAATTAAAATTAAATTGTCAAAATATGTCTCTGGCATTGTACAGAGGGCCGGTCCAAATGTGGGGGCTGGCTGCATTCTGCCCGCGGGCTGTAGTTTGGATACCCCTGTACTAGGGGCTCGATGTTTTAAGTAATAAATTAAGTTTTAAGTTATAAATTAAGGCTTTGTCTCTTTGTTTAACTGTTCATATGTTCAGTAAACTCAAATGCAGTAGCTGTTTATGTCCAAACTAGTCTGCAACAGAACACATGTTCAGTTTTAAAAGAAATCAGCAAGTCAGTGTCTGAGAAACTCGACAACACGACACAACACAGGTTAAAGCGAGTGTGTTGATTTATTGTATGTCAGCTACGGTACGTAAACTAGTCATCCTGAACCCGTCCACCGCACCTCTGCTCTCCAATTATGCCTTTTTAAACCATTTCAAAGCACGATATTTGGCTTTTATTAACTTTTTGTGACACACATGTGGATTTGTTTGGGACACCTGGCATGTGACCGTTATGTACCACACAATAATTCTGAACACAATATACAGAATACAGAACATACAGAACACTGCTTTCCTCAGAGCATTAGGCCAAAAAAAAACATCCTGGCAACAGCAACATGATGTCCATGGCTCAAGCAGCCACTCCCCCTGTCTGAAGGCTGAAACTGGGACAGAAAGAGGAAAGAACATGATCCTCGGCAGCTCGTCTAGCACTGGCCAAACCCTAAATGTCTGGCTGAGAGATTAGAGTTGACTATAATAATGCAAGCATAACAGCCTGGCTTCCTCTCTTATATCTTCACATCTTTCACCTCCCTCTTTTACACCCTACTATTACAGCTATTACATCTTATAAGACTGTGCTGCTTCATGTAGCACTAGACAGCTATTAATCACAGTCTAGTGCAATGGCTTTCAATACGCTGTGCTTTCTGCCTCCTGAAAATACTGGAAATGAGAACTTGCACCGCCTTTAAAATCCTACCATTTTTGGGAAAAAAAAAATCAAACACTTCTCCCATAGCAATGGATAGTCGGCGAAACAAACCATGTAGTGAACCCTGGGTCCGAGACGGATACAAGTACAAGATGATTCAAGAGTCAAAAGTCTGTAATTGGTACAGTGGTCAAGTCGTGGGTTTTTATTGTCGTTACTCTAAATTGCGTTTCTTCAGAACCACAGTGCGACAATTATTTACTGTAAACTCTCATTATTTCTTTGGATTTAAACCAGAAAAATATCTGAAATGTTTTTTACCCCCATATTCTTTCAAGTCCATAACAATAACCTCTGAAAGTCCAGCTCTGGTTTTCATGTTAGTATCACACAAATCTTTTGCTATAAACATCTTAAAGACACTCCAGTTTCCAGACAACTGCAAGCCAAATATTTAGGTCTCCCATATTAAGCGATCAAAAGTAAAGGACAAATGAACAGCGCATTTCGACCCACCCAGACAACAGGAGCAATTATGTGGCCAGACTGCTGGTCCTGGCTGAGGCATCGTCTCAATTTAAACTCCCTCACGATGTCTTGAAGATCGAGTAAAGCCTCTGAGAGTTACACCACTCTGGAGGCCATTAAACCTTTTTCATATTCTGAGTAACTGCCAAGTCAAATTCCTTGCAAGTGAGGCTTGTTGGCTAATAGAACTGATTTTGTATTAAATCCATGCTCGCACCCATCAATCATCTTTGCTCATGTCTTTGGGACTAATGTTTAGGATCAGTTTACCTTAATAACAGTGAATAAAGCGGGACTCGGATGCACTCAATCCAACGATTCCTGGACTATTATGACTCATACGCTCAAAATCCTACTCTAAGACACACACACACACACACACTAGGAGTGGTATGGTTTGGAATGTTTCCAGTGATAATCTAGTCTACAGAATGAAACATAACGGTTTTACAGTGTCACATCATCTAAAAACACACAAGGTAGTTGCAACAGTAGCAGATCACACAGCCAGAGGGTTTTCTTTTCTTTTCTTGGTCTATGGAACTAAGCAGGAACTGATCACTGGGGTATTTTTGAATTGTGCTTGATTTTGATCTATTGTATACTAAAAAAGTGGAGTCCATGCCTCGACGGGTCAGGGCTGTTTTGGCAGCAAAAGGGGGACCTACACAATATTAGACAGGTGGTCATAATGTTATGGCGGTGTATATGTAGCATGTAGGATGTAGAATGGATATTTTAGTTCTAGCTTATGATGTTAAATAATGATCTATAGTTTTACAGGACAAGTATGAAATTGCTGTTCTTTTAATTTAGTGACATTTTGAAGTAATATTGCAAAATTTAATTGGATAAAAAAACAGCATCTCCTGTGCATTTTAATTAGCGTTATAAAAAGTTAAACGAAATGTCAAACCGTGATGCCATCTACGACAGCTTCAACTGCTTCATACGTCACTGTATACATATGAGCTGATAAAAAATTACCCAGAATTGCTTGCAGTTTCACCAACTTAAGTAGTTTTCTGGAAACTGAGGATAAGGTTCCCTTTTGAGTCTGGTTCCTCTCAAGGTTTCTTCCTCTTACCATCTAATGAAGTTTTTCCTTGCCACAGTCACCTCAGGCTTGCTCATTAGGGATGATTTTCATGCATTCATCGTCTACCGCTTATCCAATCTATTCTCGGGTCTATCTCGGGCATCAAGGCAGGATACACCCTGGACGGAGTGCCAACCTATCGCAGGGCACAAGCACACACACTCTCATTCACTCACGCAATCACACACTACGGACAACTTAGAGATGCCAATCAACCTACAATGCATGTCTTTGGACCGGGGGAGGAAACCGGAGTACCCGGAGGAAACCCCCGAGACACGGGGAGAACATGCAAACTCCACACACATGGCGGCGGTGGGAATCGAACAACCGAACCCTGGAGGTGTGAGGCAAACGTGCTAACCACCAAGCCACCGTGCCCCCCAAGGATGATTATCTTAGACTCTTGTGCTTTGTTTCTTATATTCTGTAAAGCTGCTTTGAGACAATGTCCATTGTTAAACACGCTACATATAGAATTAAAATAAAGTCAAACATAAAATTGAATTGAGTAGAATTGAAGAAAAAAAGCACAGAAATCTCTGCAAAGTTTTAAAAACAAGCTGCAGCAAAATCAAGCATTTTTAACTGCAACGATGACAAAATATCTGATGAACAGAATGAAAGTATGGCCTTATGTGAGACAGACACATTCCCAAATATAATGCATATACTAGCCACCCTACTCCTCCTCTTATTGTGCTGATGATTATCTGTAGTCTTTTTCTAATGTGTGCTTCTAATTACAGGGGTTAAAAGGAATACACTAACATTATCTATTATTATTATGTTAGTTCCATGATGAGATTTTTATTTTATTACTTTTAACCCCCAAGAGGTAGATACTTATGACACTCCAGATTAAGGGACACAAAAACCCCATTACGTGACATCTGTGTATGATAATTAGAACCGATATGTTTGTTCTCAGTGTTTTAGTTATCTCACCTCGTTCAGTGCCATCTAATTAACCAGCCCCCGCTGGGTGTATGCTTGGGTCCTTCATTTTGTATCACTAGTTCACTTGTCTCTTGTCGGAGAGTGCACTAACACACTGTGAACATGAACACACCAGAGACCCAGGAACAATAACCAATAATGATGGAATGATGGGATGCTGCTTTCCTCATATACCCTTATATTATTTTATTGGCATCTTGGAAAATGTGATTTTAAGGGGAAAAAATCAATCAAACAATAAAAAAAAAACAAGCATAATTTGCTGAATGTAAATAGTAATAAAGGGGCCAAGATTGATTTCATTTGAAAAATAAATATTATTTAATTCTGCACCTAATTTTATTTTCATTTATTTATAAATAAATATTATTTGATTCTGCACCAAATTTTAGTTTTATTTATTTAAAAATAAATATTATTTGATTCTGCACCAAATTTTTGTTTTATTTGTTTATGAACAAATATTAATTGGTTCTGCACCTAATTTTATTTATTTAAAAATAAATATTGGATTCTGGACCTAATTTTATTTAAGATTGAAGGCTATATATATATATATATATATATATATATATATATATATATATATATATATATATATATATATATATATATATTTGAATGTTTATCACAGGTTACAGTGTAATATTGTACTTCATTGAAAATATATCCTTTACACATCTTTATACAAGATAAACAATAAACATTATGACACAACCTGAAATAGTGACAATAAAAGTATAATTTGATGAGTAAATATTTCTATACTTTCCCTGTTCACGGTTCAATTTTTTCTTTTTTTTTTCTTTTTTATTAAATGCATTGATTTGAAAAAAACAAATATCTATAATAATTACAAACTGACAGGAAGCAGCTGAGTTAATGTTAAAATTTGATACTTCCTTTTAAAAAAAATCTATGTACATTTTTACTGAACATTTTTTTCTCCTTTCAGTGTTTAATATTTGAAGTTATTTTTAGAAATGTATTTTTTTAAACATAAAATGTAAAAATATATATATTTTTTACTTGTAGATGTTACATACAGTATTATACGATACATAATTTACAGATGATTTTAGTGCAACTCTACTAACCTACAAATCCCGATACATATCATGTATCATCTTTGAAAACTGTGATATGATATTTCAGCAGTATTTCCCACTCCTAGTCCAATACAGTATATGGAAATGCATTTGGAACGCTCCGGATGTGTCTTGATTCTTCTTCTCTTGCAAAAACCGAGTAGATTTCAGTGTTCCAGCGTGGCTTTAATTCTGCCCAGGCTAGGAAATAACAGCTTTATAGCTTGCTCTCCTCTAAAGCCCTTTTCCAATGTGTCCTTATTTCCGCTGCAGCATTTTGGCTCTCGTGTTCATCCCCAAGTTCTTGCACTTCTCCCCAGCCTCGTTTCCAGAAAGCTCTATGACTACATGTAATAATTTTACTTGTGTTTTGATCAAATTCACGCTCCTAAAAAGCTGCAATCCTGCAGCCTGTTCCTCTAGGGGGATTTTTTTGAACTCAGCACGAACCTCCTCACATATGCCTACACCTGGCAATAAAATAGATTCCTACAGCCAGAGCTAATCGTGGGGATTTTTGTGTTATGGGGTCATTTAAGGATGCAATTAAATCTGTAGAGTAATAGAATTGCAGTGTAGAGAGTACAGACTACACCTCGACCAGGGGAAAAAATGGTTTTCACTGGCCACTGAATTTCACAAAGTTTCTACACTTTATACAGAAAGCCAACCGCATACCAAAGATGTCTGATAACAGCCAAAATGTAGAAAAACACAAGCCGGCTCCAGAAGTATTGGCACCCTTGGGTAAATGCGTAAAACCCTGTTAAGCTCTAAGGTTAATTACAGACACAGGAAATTTTTGGGGGGTTAAAAAAGTTCATATCAGAATTGGGGAAATTTTGATCTCAGTAACTTTGATCATGGCATGATTGATTGATGGGCTAGTTCAGGTATTCCAGAAACTGCTGATGTCCTGGAGTCTTCATACACACCAATTTTCAGACTTTAGAATCTTTAGAAATTTTAGTTTTGTGTGGAAATGTTGATGAGAGAGGTCAGAGGAGAACGGCCAGCCTGGTTTGAGGTGAAAGAAGGGATAAGATCAGATCAGATCAGATCAGATAAGATAAGATAAGATAAGATAAAACTTTATTAATCCCCAAGGAATTTTTTCTTCCGATTGCTTCAGATTACAAGGGAAATAAATATAAATCAAATATAAATGAAAAGTAAATGAAATATTCTATATATACAAATGTATTCAGTACAAAAACATCTTGCACACAATATGATATTGCACGTGATGTGATATTGCACATGGTGGGCACAAGATCGCTGGACAGCTGAATATATTATTAAGTGGTTGTAGTTTTTACTTAATGTTAGCTAATCATTCACCTGTGTTCGTGTTAAACGTTAGCACGGCTCTTCCTAATCGCTAACAGAGCCGATATAGTAATTCGTCAGAAGCACATAAAAGTCGAAAGTTTGCCCGTTTATTATCATCCCCAGTTTCAAACGCCACTTTGTTCAGTTTCGGTCAATTTCCAAACACATGTTCATGAGCTTCATCTATCGCACATTTGGAATATATTTGGGATTCAAAAGAGAAATTCCAGTACCACTGAATGATGAAAATGAAACAAAGGACAGAAAGTGAAATGCCGGCCAAGTGATTTTGGTTTGAACTGTTTTTCATTTCTTCCAATAATTCTGAGCAATGTGGCTTTACAGGCAATAAGCTGTTCTGATGGCTCATCAAATTCAAATTTGATACGTGATTTGATATGACACTAAAATTTGTTCACATTATTCTTATTTCTTCTTTATTCATTATTTTAAAGCTAGTTTTTATTTAGTTTGTAATTTAGAAGCTCAGTAATGATACAGTGGCCGTGTGATATGTGATGTTTGGCATGACATCCCGAAGCAAAGCATTAGAATTTAAACAAAGCTAATTAAATTTAACATGAGCTCTCGGTGCAAGCTTTCACTGGTGTGCGAGGTTGCCAGGTGCCTGCAAAATGTTCACCCCAACAACCTAAGAAAAGGATATATACAAAGATACTATATATATACTTAGATAGATAGATAGATAGATAGGTATATATATATATATATATATATATATATATATATATATATATATATATATATATATATATATATATATCTTCCTCTCTCCTTTTTCTTAGTCTCTGCACCTGTACAGACTGTACCTTTCCAACCGCAACCTCAGAGCTAACTCGATTCGGTGTGAAAATATCTCAATTTGGCAACCCTGCTGATGTGATTTAGTAGTGCCAGTTTGTGATGGTCTAAAATGGTAGTAAATATGGCAGTTAAAATTTGATTGTGGGTATGGGCTTAACACCGCTGGCAGCAAAGTAACTCCGTGTTTCAAACTATTCATTTCATGTGTTTTACTTCTATTATAAACTGTTTGCTCATGGTCACACTCACACAGACACACACACATACACACACATCGTGCTAGGCTTGTATTCCCAGTGGGACTAGGCCACTATATCCGGTCAGTCTGTGTGTGTATATATATGTATATTTGTGTGCATGTGTGTGTGGACAGGCCCATTGATTTGTAGGCAGAGTTGACCACTAATAAAGAGGAATTCTGTCTTCACAGGCTACTGTGATTAGATTTACTCCAGACAAGCGCAGACAAATAGGAACCCTGAACCCCCACGGAAAGGGAGAGGAGGTAGAGAAAGACACGAGAGAGAGAGAGAGAGAGAAAGAGAGAGAGAGAGAAGGCGATGAATAGTTAGGAGTAAAACGAGGGGACTACTATCACTGTCAAACACTCTGCAAAACACACGCATAGACGTGACAAATTTTGGATTAATGTTAAACAGAGCTTACACACACACACAATGCAAATATGCAACAAAATGCACACAAATAGCAAATGCAAATATTCCCAAATACACCCAGGCTCATAGTTTCTAACCCCAACAGGCATTGAACACGGCAGGAAAATAAAGCAGGGAAAGTAGGTCAGCCTCATGAAGAAACAGTAATTCAGCCTGAGATGAAGAAATAGCCTGCAAAGGGAAAGAACCTTGACTGCTCAAATGAGCCTGAGCCATACTGACCACTCTCTCTCTCCCTCTCTCATGCAAACCTCTAGCGAGATCATGTGGTGATGTAGCCAGATATAGTTTAAAAGAAAGACCAGCCATTTAAATGCTCATCAACTGCATATTAGCAGTAAAGGCAAAGGCCAAAAGAACAGCGAGAGCACTGGGGACAGGAAGAGAGAGAGAGAGAGAGAGAGAGAGAGAGAGAGAGAGAGAGAGAGAGAGAGAGAATGGTCAGTATGGCCCTGGCTCGATTGAGCGGTCAAGGTTCTTTCCCTTTAAGTAGTTAAGAGAAAGAGAGGAATTAATAACAGTTATTAATAGAATGTTTGTTCATCCAGTTCTCATGTTAGTTTAAAGGTGTGTGTGTGTGTGTGTGTGTGTGTGTGTGTGTGTGTGAGACTGAGTAGTGGAGAGTGAATCCCAATTATACAAGAGTTGAAGCAAGATAAAGAGAGATAGAGAGAGAGAGAGAGAGAGAGAGAGAGAGAGAGAGAGAGAGAGAGAGAGAGAGAGAGATTGGTTGATTGGGAGGCTCAGAATAAAAAGAGAGAATTAAAGAAATAGATGAAAATTGTGAGGAAAAGAGAGTTCAGAGTGCTGAAGTGATGAAAGACAATGGAAAGATGGAGTGTGTGTGTGTGTGTGTGTGAGAGAGAGAGAGAGGGAGAGAGGGAGAGAGAGAAAGAGAGACAGAGGGAGAGAGAGAGGTAGGACATGCCAAAAGGATCAGCTCTACAGTCCTAATCCGGCAGCAAAATTACAGTGAGGTCAATATTTATGACTCACGCTCGCCATGACCTAACAAAACATACGATTTCTGGATTTCTCAATGACACGCTTGGGTTTTTTCTCCTTCCCAGTCACACAGTTAAAACTCCATCAGCAGGATTGAACCTTTATTTCAGACTAATGTGATTATGGGGTGACCAAACAGATTTAATGCGATGGGCAGCGGAGTGTGTTACGCACATCATAACACTGAGTGCTGGGTTTACATTGGGCTCTGAGGTCCTGTCTACACCGTGTGGTTGAACTCGGAGTGGTCTCTGGAAAAACAATGGGCTGGGGCTCGCTTCCATATCATGTGTCACAGCCATGCTGAGCAACCTGATTGGTTCACCTTTTCACGTTACTTCCTGCTTCAAGTTTGAGGAGAGAGAGTGTTGAGGATGGCTAGGTAAACCAGCAAAAAATCTCATACGAGAATTCCTCACTGATATAACGATCATTCAGAAGGAATTTTTCTTCTGTGAAAACAAACCAGCGATGATAAGCCCCACCCCCTAACAAACCCAGGATCAGTCCTAGTGTGCCAACTTGTGTGTGAAAACACCCTGAAGATCCGAGGAAGGATCTTTATATGTTTGTTTTCAAGACGTGAGTGTTAAAGCTTTCTCTGGTCAATATGGCGCCCAGTCAGAGCCTGGTCCTCCATCTGTCCATGCCGTGTGTGTGTGTTTTGGGATGATAATCACGATGTTAACGACCATACAGTCCAGGCAGCTGCTGTGTCAGAGTCCTGAGGGAGAATGGCAGCCCCCACACACATGTATACACACACACACACACACACACACACACACTATGAGCAGGATGCATGGTATAAACCCCTTTCCTAAAATAAAAGAAATTGACCCGTTTCAACACTGTTTCCTGTTACTTTCTTTTCTCCGTTTCTTCACCCATATATAAATCAGGATTTCTCTAAGACCCTTGAACTCCTACAGATACGGAAGCTGAACACACCTGTACTTTGTATACAGCAGCTCCATGTTTGACACCAGGTGTCTTGTCTATCTGAGTCTTTTTAGAACAAGCTGTAAATCTGTTTGTAATTACTTTTTAATACCGAAAACATTAAGAGAGGATGTACTTTTTATTAAACATGTTTAATACATGGATTGGTTTCATTTGAGAACTGCACTTCATTGTTTGAAAAGCTGCTGTGACCTATTTGGTTTGGTCATTATTTTCTTTTAAGGTTGTTTCCAAAAATATGTGGTACACCTACCATCACAGCCATATATGTGTGTGTTGAACACCCCATTTAATTCCATTTTATCCCACCACCATAGCGCACCTTTGCTGCTTCAAGAGCCTCCACTCTTCTGTGAATGATGTCTATGAGATGTTGGAACATGGATCTGTGGAGGTCTGGGGTGTGGTCAGTGTTCCAGTTCATCTCAGAGGTGTTCTTTGAGGTTGAGGTCAGGGCTTTGTGTACGATGCTTGAGTTCTACCATTCCAACTATATCTTCACTAGTCTGACTTTGTGTAGAATGACACTGTCATGCTGGAACATCTTTGTACCTCTTATTTCGAGTGAAGGGAAGCTATAGGGGGTGTGGAGATCTTGGGGACATTCCCAGGATCAAGACGTCTTCACAGGTCCACCAGGAAATTCACACCTAAGAACCCCATCCACTCTCACATTCTCTGATCATTACCCCTAATACGTCAACACACTCTCTCCTTACTCTACTACTCTGTGGTCGTTACATCCTAAAGACACCCCTTACTCCTAACACTGCCTTCCCCCACTCTCACCTTCCCCTTGTTCCCTTAACCAGACCTTCCAGGAAGAAAAGGATTCTTGACCCTGGAAGATACAAATTCTTGGAATCCTGCCAGCTTCCCTCAGACTGAAGAAGCTGCTTGGATGAGTAGTGAAACGTTTCGATCGAACTAGACAGAAGTCCAGTTGACGTGACTCGCTTATTCTTGTAGCGTAAACAGTGCAAGTAGTGCGTTCACTCCAATTCATTCCAACAAGAAGTGCACTTATTAAAACGAAAAACAAAAAAAAAACCTTTGTTTGGAATGTTGGACACTTTATGGACTCAATGGCCGCACTACTACTTATGTAGCGGAAGAGGGCGGGGCTACCAGGAGCTGATGCTGGGTTAGAAAAGATTTTCAAGATGGCCGACAACAATCCGGTGGACAAGCTTACAAATATCTTTTAAATTAGCCCATGTTGTGCTCTTGCATTTTGTACATTTTCCAAATTTGCCGTATTCTGTTAGCTTCTACTTACGGTCAGCAAACAAATGTTAGTGTTCCATTTGTAAGTGTACAGTAATAGGGTCAATTGGGACATGACTTATGTGTTTTCATCTTTTTGGCAGTTTAAAGAAAGCCCACATGAGTGATACGGACAGATATCCACAAACCTTTAGCCATATAGTGTATTTTTTTTCTTTGTGGTTGCTCTGTTCGGTTACATGCAAAGTATTCTTGACAAGCAGAACTCGACGGTGACAGCGTGGACGGTGACGCCTCCACCAGCAAGTTAAGTCTAGTCCTTCTTGTTACTAATTTGCATTCCAGAAATACCCTTAAATTATACTTCAGGCGTGATGGATGATTTTAAAGAAAAACTATTTCAGACATCTGAACTTACTGTGACCTTTGACCCTTTTTGAATTAATGCCAATATCTAATCAGTTCATCTGTTGGTTAAACTGTTCATTCAGTTGAAATCATACACACATTGAACAACTCGTTCTTCTGATATCAGGCTAAGAAAAATCTTGGACTTCTTGAAAAAATTTTGAATGCATGGACAACAAGAACAGATTGTGATCCTACTGTGCATCGTTAATTTCTCTGCATATTGTGTATGTTTCATAATATATTTTACTATATAGAAGTTGCTTTCGGCTGCTCCCTGTTCGGGCCTGCCACAGCGGACCAACTGGTCTGCACAACAACTTGGCACAAGTTTTACTTTGGATGCCCTTTCTGACACAACCCTCCCATTTTTTCCGGGCTTGGGACCAGCACTGCATCCAGTGGCTGGGGTTTGGGCATTGGCTGAGAATTGAACCCGGGCCTTCCACATGATAGGTGAGAAACCTACCACTGAGCCACCGATGCCATTTATAATATTTTTTATTATATAATGGTGGTCAATTGTGATTATAATTTTGGCTTTAATTTATCGCTACGGCATTTAGATTCGAGGTATCTCAGAAGCATGAAGCGAGTATATTCCTGTTTTCTCAAGTTTCCTAAACGATGGTTTATCGTTTTTATGCCGTTCCACATTGCACATATCTCACATTCAAATACATTTCAGCAAGTGCAGGTTTTTATGTTCAAAGAAACAGCACTAAATATTAATACTCCGTTCTACTGTTTAATTCATCCTCCTGAGGTCCAGTTTTCTTACATCTTATTCGCCACGATTGTAGGTTTGCACATTATAACCCTTTTTTTTCCCAGCACACAAGCTTTCTATTCCCATGACAGAACAGAAATTGACATTTCAATCTGTATAAATGGACATTTTCAATCAGTATAAACTAATGAATGATTTAATAGCTGCAAGTCTGATATAAAATGAGTCAGGCTTTCAGTGTGAGGTGTGTTTTCCCTCTGTTGGATAACCTTACACAGAATTTTAGGGGTTGAAGATAACACCTTCAAATTTTAGCTGTTTATGAACAAGCACTTGGGGCATCACAGAAAGCAGAAATGGGTTTGATATCAACATTTACTTTGCCTCTAGTAGGCTAGCTAAAACAGAAATACTTATGAAAGACTACAAATTCTTTAAGCCCTGAGTGTCTACTTTCATATGAGCCATTAAGCACCACTGTAGAGTGTGACACAAGAAAGAAATCCAATGGTGAATATAGACACAGCATGCACAAATTCCATTATTTGGCCTCTGGTTAAAAGAGTTAAAAAGCTGATCACAATTATTAGAAACTAAGCTATTTTTTTTATAGCATGTATTACTTAATAAGCAACTTAGCAGTGCTGAAAAGCCTCTTTCTTTCTATTAGGTGAGTGAAGAGCATAATAATAAAACAGAGATTCAAAGGGATTTGTAGTTTTGCTGATTTCACTGGAAAATATTTGGATGGAAGCTTGGTGCTGGAAAATAGCTCTGGGTTGAGTAACACCTAAACAATAAACAAACAAAGTGACGCTGAGATTTCGGTCTGCTTACACTGATTGGGAAAAGAAAAGACAATACAATGCCTTCCTTGTCTTTCTACCTAACCAAAAACAGGAGAACGTGGACAAATCATACAAAAATAAAGACTCTCGCAGCTACGAGTTCCAGAAGTAACAGTCATTAGAGTTGTCAGGTTTCTACAAAGTAGAACATCTCTAATATCTGGGGGTCTCGTTTATCAACCGTTCCATCCCATCCCATCCCACTTACTGTCAATCATGTCGGCGGAAACGACAGAGCGACCGCTGCTAAGGTGCAGAGAGGTGACAGATGAAATGTAATTTAAAGTTGTTTGAAAGCCATTTAAGTCTGACTGAGATGATGCCCTACTGAAAGAGTTGCAATAAATGGACAGAAGACTGACATTATTTAAATAGTGTATAATTTTCCACCCGTTTGGTTTTGGTGTTCTGCATTCTGTGTACGGACGGAAAAATGGCATTGTTAGAAAAAAGATTTGCGTAATGAAGGTCACGCTACAAAAATCCACTGTGGAATTTGCATCATTTCATTGGATGTAATTATTTTTTAAAAATTAGGCAATTAGAGCATTACATTGGCATGCAGCACATAAATTCTACAAAACTAGGGATATAACAGTGTATCTTGACAAAGAAAACTCTTTGGATTCACATGCAAAAACTCTATAATTTTACATTGAATGTAACTGCACTGTCTGAACAGCAGAGATCCCAATCTACACTGGTATAGCTGAAATGTATAGAAAGCTCTTTGGTCATGTGATCACATTCTTTTTTCTTTTTGAAAAGTCTGCACCATTTCTGGAAGTGAAGTGAAGTGACCGACTGACACGATTTACACCAATCAGGCATAACATATTCTGACACCTTTCTATCAGAACCAGCATTAACTTCTTCAGCAATTTGAGCAACAGTAGCTTGTCTGTTGGATCGGATCACACGGGTCAGCCTTTGCTCCCCATGTGCATCAATGAGCCTCGGCCGCCCATGACCCTGTCGCCGGTTCACCACTGTTCCTTCCTTGGACCACTTTTGATAGATACTGACCACTGCAGACCGGGAACACCCCACAAGAGCTGCAGTTTTGGAGATGCTCTGATCCAGTGGTCTAGCCATCACAATTTGGCCCTTGTCAAACTCGCTCAAATCCTTAAGCATGCCCATTTTTCCTGCTTCTAAGACATCAACTTTGAGGACAAAATGTTCACTTGGTGCCTAATATATCCCACCCACTAACAGGTGCCATGATGAGGAGATCATCAGTGTTATTCATGTCACCTGTCACTGCTCATAATGGTATGCCTGATCGGTGTATAAATGCTATATGGTTACACAACCACATAATAACCATTACAAAGAGCTATTCTGTAATGACGCCAGCTTCATGCTGCGGTCATTTTAGCCGACTTTGGAGCTCTATTAAAAAGATTATGATATAAAATGATGCTTCAGGTGCTCTCTCCAGGTCACAGACCTTTGGAAATGGTGTACATTTACTTCTTTTTAGGATGTAGTGATCATGTATTCCTTTTTATTTATAATACTAAACCTCTCTTTGCTTTTTATACAGTCAAAATATGATTCAAAAAAGATTTTTTCAATCATAATATTTCTTCATTCACATGTTTAATCTGAGAATAATCTTTGAATTGAATCGAATCAAACCAAATGGAGACTGGAGTGTATCTGTACAACCCTACTGCCATATGTATATGATGTTCATGTTAGTAAGAAAAACACTGAGCTGTGTCCCTCGATTTGCTCTGTTAACTTGTGCCATTTGTTTACTTGAACTTGAGTTTATAGTTTGCTTCTGAAAAGACAAAACTGGCTCCAGAGTAAACTCTCCATCTGAGTGTAATGTTAGCTGAACACCTTTATATTTCACATGTATTCCTTTGGCCAACACTTTCATGCAAACTGACTTACAACTGAGGCAGATTCGAACCCATGCATGTAGCTTCATGTAGATGAAGTAGAAAGGTTTTTAGGGCTTGAGGGCTTGACATTCCCAGCTCTCATGAGTCTCTAAACTTGTTCAGATGGCTTAAACGAATGTACTTTTTACCTCAGATGCAGTAAATCAGCCTAGATAGATAGTTATTTTTGCACTGGAGCTACAAGTAGCTTACAAGTAACACAAGTCTAATTCACCCGAAAACGTTCTAAATATCCCAATTTTCAAATAAAATGGTAAACGATCTAGCCTAATGTTCAGTGAATAAGTTAAGACACTGTAAAATACTGTCATTATATGATATGACCGAATGCTCAAATATGATTGGTCAGTTGGAATGCATTACTTTTGTATTACAGCATGACTCATGAGTTACAGCGTGACAAGATTTCAACAAATAAACAGATTTTTAAGAAGGTAAAACCTATAATCATTGATGTGGGGGCATTTTTTGTCAGGAGACATTTTATTTATTTTCAGGAAGGACTTCTTAGGAATTGTCAGCACTCTGTGATTGTCAGCACTCTGCGAAAATTACAGTGAATATTATAGGCTCAGAAATGCCTTGACTGAACAGTTTAAGTTTGCCGTTTTTTTTATTGGTAAAGTGGCGAGAAAGAGATAGAAAGAGAGAGAGAGAGAGAGAGAGAGAGAGAGAGAGACAGAGAGAGAAAACTTAGCATCGCTTTGCTTGCATGTGGCAGAAATGAAAATATTCCAGTTAAAGGAGTGGGGAGGGCGGAGCTTTGGGGTTGGTGGCACTCTATTCACGCGTAATACCGTATCTCACCCCCCAACCCACCACACACACACACACACACACACACACACCTCCAGCCAGGATGAATAGCTTTCATATAACAGCAAGGTCTGTCATGCGATATTGCTTACATATATTAAATTTAACTTTCCTTAACAATTACACCTTCAATCTCAGGGGGACAATAACCACACAGCCTCCTGATTCTTTGCACAGAATGACAGTAAACTGCACTAAAAAAAAAGTGACACTCGTTGTCTGCCAATATAACGTTAATATTTATATACTACTGCGGATGACAAAGCTGAATTTATATCACAGTAAATGTGTGAAAAAATAAATAAAATAGACGCCATTATTTGACAGCTACATCACCCTCGGTGCTCCACCAAACCCAGACTACTTTTGGCTTGGGAGAAAAATTTTGAGCTGAACCACTGAACCACTGATCAGCCATTTTCCAAACAAACTTTTATTAGACTTAGCACTCAGTGAAACATCTCACCAGGTGGCTGCCAAATACTAATCCGAGCCCTTCCTATAAATATGAGAAGTAAGTTTGAACGTGTTACTGGAAAGTGAGATGCTGATGTGGAAACCTAAAAAAAAACAAAAAAACAACTGGATCCATCGCAGGACGGTGGAATATAGAAACATGAAATAAATCATAATTAATAAAATCCTGTCTTCAATTAATAGATTTAAATTACATCAATCCTTTCAATGTTGCTTCACATGAGTAGCAGAAATATAATCCACCAAGCATGTGTTGATATTATACTCATATTATACTATAGTGCAAAATGTTTTATTAAATAATTCAAAATTTATTATAAATACATCACTCCTATGTTTACTCTTTGTTGTCAGGCAGCATTTTATAGGAGCACAAAAATGTGTTAAAATGGTAGTAAGTAAGAACACTGTACATGTCTGATATCATTAAAATATTAGTCTGATTATAGATAGAAACAACAGAAAAATTTAATAAATAATGCATAAATAAAAATCCTAATCAAATTGGATCGAAATTGTAACTATAAAATTATATCTAATTTAAAAAAAAAAAATGTAATCTTTAACATAGACCATAAACAAATAAATTGGACTATAAATATTATTTAATATACATAAATATGCAGATTAAACACAAATATAGTTTATAAAGGGTCTATAAATATTGTTTTATTTTCAGACGATTTAAAGATTTTAATCAACATATTTTGCAAGTTTGATATCTTAAAATTAAAGCATTAAAATACTAAATAATCAACACAACACACAGTGAGAAAAATAATACATTATGTTGAAAAAATACTAAACTATACATTATAATAATAACTTTAAGCCTTTTATAAGTTAGATATCATGTATGCTTTAAAATGTAAACTCCAAACTAATTACAGCAATAAAAGTAAAGGTCAAAAGCACTGGTCAATATATATATATACGTATATATATATATATATATATATATATATATATATATATATATATATATATATATTTTTTTTTTTTTTTTTTTTTTTTTTTTAACCATGCTTTCAATTACAAATAACATGGAAAGTAAGTGTATCCTACATACTGAGTGTTAAAAAAAACCCATGTTTTTTTCCATTCGTCCTGTCAGTCTGTCACGCCCCGCCCGAGATCTGGCCACGAGAGGGAGCCCTCACCCGACTTTTGAGGCGCTTCCGTGTTGCCGCACGGGCATAAATACGGAGCACACTTCCGGCTCTGTGAGACGTATCGTCACCTGTTGACCTACCAAGCGTTTGCCTCGTGCTATTTTCTGGATTGCCTTTGTGGATATTACTTGGATTGTTTCTCATTTTTCGTCTTTGGCCTCGTCTCTGATATTCCCGATTTCTGTGTACTGACTTTGGACTGTTTCTTGACCTCCTCTTTGTCTCTGCCCATTGGATTATTCTGCCTGTTGTTTGCTTTCCCGGTTACAAACTTTCTGCCTGCCCCCGACTACGATTCTCTCCTCACCCCCTTCTCCAGCCCTGCGCATGGATCCGGCTGCTACCGCCTCCGGCAGACAACCGCTACAGAATACTTCGCACCCTACGGATCCAGCGGAGCTACAAGAGATTATCGTGCGGCAAGGAGCGCTGATCCGCTCTTACGCTTACTCAACTCCGCAGCACGAGCACCGCCGCACCCCCGCCCTCACGGGATCCGCCAGCAGCGTGCGGTGAGTCACCCAGACTAGCTATGCCCGAAAAGTATGATGGTTCTGCTGATCGCTGTCCCGGCTTTTTGAGGCAGTGTGAGGTCTTTTTCAGGCATCAACCGGTGGTTTATCGCGACGAAGGGACTCGATGTGCGTTTTTATTGTCGTTGCTGACGGGAAAAGCCTTGGACTGGGCCTCTGCAATGTGGGACGTGGACCCTCAGATCCATACGTCGTTCACTTACTTCGCGAGAATGATTCGGGAGGTGTTCGAGTATCCCGCGGGGGTAAGGACATTATCCCTACCCTTTGCCCTTGGTACCTGCGACTCTGGAGCAGCTGAGGGAGGCGAAGTTCTTTACTAAATTGGACTTACGTAGTGCCTATAATCTGGTCCGCATCCGTGAGGGGGACGAGTGGAAGACCACTTTTCATACTACCTGTGGTCATTATGAGTACCTCATCATGCCCTTCGGCCTTACCAATGCCCCAGCGGTGTTTCAGTCCCTCATCAATGAGGTGTTCCAGGACATTCTGGGGAAATGGGCGATTGCGTACATCGACGACATCTTGGTGTATTCGACCTCCTTGGAGGAGCACTTGCGTCATGTCCGGGCCATCCTCTCCAAACTACAGCGGCATCACCTCTACGTAAAGCTCGAGAAATGTGAGTTCCATCAGACCACAATGATGTTCCTAGGATATGTGATCATGCGGCAGGGGGTCGAGATGGATCTCACCAAGGTACAGGCGGTCACTGAGTGGCCCAGTCCCACCACTGTGAAGGAGCTGCAGCGGTTCTTGGGGTTCGCCAACTTCTACCGGAGTTTCATCCGCAACTATAACTCCGTGGCGAGACCATTGACCTCTTTACTGAGAGGAAAATCCAGGAGATTGGCCTGGACGGACCAGGCCCAGGAAGCCTTCCTGCAACTCAAGGATTGCTTCACCACGGCCCCCATTCTGCATCACCCTGACCCTGACCTCCCCTTCATGGTGGAGGTAGATGCTTCTAGCAGTGGTATTGGGGCCGTGCTTTCCCAGCGACACGGCATACCAGGAAAGCTTCACCCGTGTGCCTTCTATTCCCGGAAGCTGATGGCAGCGGAGGCTAACTACGACGTAGGGAACCTGGAGCTGCTGTCTATCAAGGCGGCGCTGGAAGAGTGGCGGCACTGGCTGGAGGGGGCGCGTCATCCGTTCCTGGTCCTCACGGACCATCATTACCTGGAGTACCTCCGCGGCGCTAAACGGCTGAATCCTTGTCAGGCCAGGTGGGCGCTGTTCTTCACCCGTTTCCAGTTCTCGGTGACCTATCGCCCCGGGTCCAAAAACAGCAAGGCGGATGATTTATCCAGGCAGTTCGAGGCCCAAAGCGAGCCCGTTCAACCCGATCTCATCCTGCCTGCTGCCGCCATTCTAGTGCCGGTCCGGTGGAGCCTCATGGAGGAGATTCGGCGAACTCACGCCAACGAGCCGCCCCCGGCAAACTGCCCTGCAACCAAGGTCTTCGTGCCACTTCAGTTCCGCCAGCAGGTGTTGCAATGGGTGCACGAAGCCCCCAGCTCCGGCCACCCAGGGATCCGCTGGTCGACCCAACTCACTCGATGCAGGTTCTGGTGGCCATCACTGGGGAGGGATGTTGAGAGGTATGTTCAGGCATGCCTGACGTGCGCTCAGTCTCGGGTCAGCTGCCAGCTACCAGTTGCTGGAGTTGCTGGAGCCTCTACCGACTCCCCGACGCCCCTGGTCCCACCTGTCTGTGGATTTTCTTACCGACTTACCCGACTTGGGAGGATTTCCACCGGTGGTCGTGGTGGACCGGTTCTCGAAGGGATCTTGAAGTTGATCCCCCTTAAGGGGTCACCCACAGCCATGCAGACTGCAGAGGCCATGTTCCAGCACGTGTTCCAGAACTTCGGCCTACCCGAGGACATTGTGTCAGACCGGGGGTCTCAGTTTACCTCCCGAGTGTGGGGGTCATTATGTGAACAGTTGGGCATCGGCGTCAGTTTGAGCTCCGGTTATCATCCCCAGTCCAATGGTCAGGCTGAGCAGCTGAATCAGGAGATCGGGAGGTTCCTCAGATCCTACTGCAGCAGGGAGCAGCAGCGCTGGAGTGAGTTTCTCCCCTGGGGGGAGTACGCGCAGAACTCCCTTATTCATTCCTCCACTGGTCTGACGCCCTTCCAGTGCGTTCTGGGGTACCAGCCTCCTCTGTTCCCCTGGTCTGGAGAGCCCTCCGATGTACCGGCCGTGGAGGAGTGGCCCCGTCTGAGTCAGGAGGTTTGGGAACAAGCTCATGTATGTCTTCAAAGGGCGGTCAGGAGACAGAGGATCCAGGCCAACCGGCGTCGCCGCCCGCACCCCCCCTATCGGGTGGGTCAGAGGGTCTGGCTGTCCACGCGGAACCTGAGACTCAAGCTGCCCTGCCGCAAGCTCAGCCCCAAGTTTGTGGGCCCATCTGAGATTGTACGTCGGGTCAATCCGGTGTCTTACCGGCTCCGGCATCGTACCACATCTACCCCACCTTCCACGTGTCTCTTCTCAAGCCGGCGCACCCCCCAGGCATTGGGGATACGGACTGCGTTGAGCCGCCCCCTCCCCTGGACATTGAGGGGTCCCCTCAATGGTGCATGCACTTCTGGACTCCAGGCGGGTGAGGTCGCGGATCCAGTATCTGGTGGACTGGGAGGGGTACGGGCCCGAGGAGCGCTCTTGGGTGGACGCGGCCGATATCCTGGACCCGTCGCTGTCAGAGGACTTCCACCGCAATCACCCGGACAAACCCGCTCCACGGCCGAGGGGTCGACCTCGGCGTAGAACACTGGGAGGTGTTCCTAGAGGGGGGGGCTCTGTCACGCCCCGCCCGAGATCTGGCCACGAGAGGGAGCCCTCGCCCGACTTTTGAGGCACTTCTGTGTTGCCGCATGGGCATAAATACGGAGCGCACTTCCGGCTCTGTGCGTAGTATCGTCACCTGTTGACCTACCAAGCGTTTGCCTCGTGCTATTTTCTGGATTGCCTTTGTGGATATTACTTGAATTGTTTCTCATTTTTCGTCTTTGGCCTCGTCTCTGATATTCCCGATTTCTGTGTACTGACTCTGGACTGTTTCTTGACCTCCCCTTTGTCTCTGCCCATTGGATTATTCTGCCTGTTGTTTGCTTTCCCGGTTACGAACTTTCTGCCTGCCCCCGACTACGATTCTCTCCTCACCCCCTTCTCCAGCCCTGTGCATGGATCCGGCTGCTACCACCTCCGGCGGACAACCGCTACACAGCCATCATGTTATTAACACGCCCCACTTTTACAGAGCAGAAACACAAACATGCTGAAATCCGGCTCGCTACATGATTACTGGGTAGAGTAAAGGACAATTTACTTGGATGTTTGTTATCCACAATTTGTTATTGTGGGAGGCGGGGCTTAGTGTACATAAGTACGAATGGGAGGCGGGGCTTAGTGTACATGAGTAAGATTTGGAGGCGGGACTTAGTGTAAAGTGTATGAATGAGAGGCGGAGCTTTGTGTACATGAATATGAATGAGAGGCGGGACTTCATGTACATGAATATGAATGAGAGGCAGGCCTTAGTCTACATGAGTATGAATGGGAGGTGTAGTCATGGAGAAAAACAAATCAAATACATTTTTTTCACTCTATAATTCTCTAAAGCCCAAATTCTGTCCAGTGCTCCTTCAAATGTCAAACAACAATCAAACAAAATACTGGAGAAGTAACAATATTTTGATGTATCCACGATAATAATAGTGAACATGTTACCAGAATAATCGGAACAAAACGATAACCAGAACATGTCCAAGCAGAACATCTTCCAAATGAGCTAATCGGACTTAGGACGACGGAGTGTACACAGCAGACCACATGTCTGGCTCTGTTTAATCGTTTGAGCTGGAGTGAATGGCTGCATGCTGTTTACCTGGACAGTACGCAGACACAAACAAGGATGTGGACAGCCAGGCTGTTTGTGTGTGTGTGTGTGTGTGTGTGTGTGTGTGTGGCCTAGCCATAAAATATGGAAGATGCATGTAAAAGAGTCTCACCGTGCCAAGAAAAGCAAACTTGCATGGATTTAAAACTAATCAATCACATTCAACAGGCATATCTGAGATATAAGGAAATGTGCTAGAGCATAGAAACATGGTTAACGTGCACGCTCAGCAAAAAGAGTACCTATTTTTTTGTCACTGGGATGATATCCTTATCTTTTTTAAATGGAAGCATGACAATATGATTTATGGTACATAACTGAACAAGGAATGATACTATTAAACACCCTTGTTCTAAGTGCATGTGTAAAAGCCTGTAATAAGTTCAACATAATACAATACATGCCCTAAGGCAAAATTCATTGCCTACCTCTGATGATAAGCTCTACAGTGGCCATCAGGAACAAAAGCAATTTACCCTACCACAGCACGAGGTCTGTATTTGCTACTTTATTTCCTACATTCAATCCTTGTCAGCAAGTCCCAAAGGTACTAACAAGAACTATATACGTTAAGAAGAAAATTCTAGAAGACTGAGGATTTTTTTTTTATATACCTCAAATACCTGTGCAAATGTCATTGATGGGCTCTATATTAATAGCATGAATGATTCATGCAGTCCTGATGACATGATTTTTAGAGAATGTGAGGTTAACGCTAGCTGGAAACAGTCTCTATAGTTAAGACTGACTGTTCCAAAAAAACAGAAAACGTCCAGTGAGCAGTGATCATGCGGGCTATTGGTTAAAATACAGAAGTCAGACAAGAATAGCCAGGCTGGTTTAAGCTAACAAAGTTACCTGACTCGAATAACCACTCTTTACAATGGTGGTGAGCAGAAAAGCATCTTAGAAGGCATTACATGTCTAAGCTTCAGGCACAAGACCCCATAAGGTCAACAGGAACAGGAATTCAAGGCTACCTCAAAGCACAGGCTCACCGAAACAGGAAAACTGAAGACGACCAGGTGACATTTTTTACCATCATTAGTGTTGAGATGCTTTTCTGTATACCACCTTGCAAAGAGTGCTTATTTAAGTTCCTATATAAATAATTGAATTTCTTTATATTCTAATGTTCAAGTGCATATTAATAAGATGTATAAACTATACTATATAATAATAACATAATTAATATGTTATTACATAATAATATATCTTATAAAATGTGGAGCTTGAAACATATTTGTTGTTTTGTTATATAGTTTGTTATGGCTCCATGGTAAAAGCTCTGGGTTACTGATCATAAGGTCAGGAGATCAAGCCCCACCATCTCCAAGCTGGCCCTGTTGGGCCCGTGAGTAAGGCCCTTAACTCACTCTGTCTGATCCAGTGGTGCTGTATCATGGCTGACCCTGTGCTCTGATCCCAGCTTGTTAGGATATGTGAAATAAAGAATTTTATTGTGTAACGTATCTGTGACAAAGGCTTCATCTTCAGTACTGACATTAATTAAGCATAATGAGTGACGCTGTTGTGTTACGAATGTAACGTCACATACAGTAGAGATCAGACAGCTGTGTAACTCTTTAAGTGAAATAAGAAAATCTGAATCAGATACAAAAAAGTAACACATTTCCCATTCTTATTTTATCCTTTCCTACTGTATCCTAATTTCCCAGCAGGGATTAATAGAGCTACGTTATCTAATCAAATCTTACTTGAACCGCATCTAAAATGAATTAGAAGTCAAGTCGGATCACTTGAAAGTATCCTAATCTGACTGAGAGAAAAGACTGACAAATAGACGTTATCAGATCGAGTGTCATCCACTTGCACGATTAAACCTGTCATGTGATTAGATTATCCATCCATCCAGATGTATAACATTAAAACCAAGCTGAGGATCATTTCCCACTGGATTAGTTTAGCCAATTTCCCTTCCTGTCCTACAGAGCATGTGCCAAGCCCGGCTCATTCCTCGCTCTTTCACCAACAGGGCTCTTTTTCTTCTCTGCTTTCCCGCAAAGAGTCTGTCTGTCTGGTTGACCTGAGAAACCCTGCAGACCTCCTCAGAGCCTCCAAGAAAAAAAAGCCAAAAGAAAGAGAAAACACTTTAGACATGCAAATGAAAACCCCACTCCCATCTTCATAGCGATATCCATATATAGCTAAAAATGTCCTCCATTTCATATATGCATGTGTTTAGTGTTTGAAAGGTATTCAGATTTATGCTTCATTGGAAGACATAGAATGTAAACATGCACAAAATATTCTCCCAATTGAATCCCCATCATTTTCCTAAACAATAAACCAGGCTGTGTGAATGGAAATAGTGTGGGAAGGGATTTAGGGAAGAATTGTGTATTCAGCCCTTTTTTCTTTTCTTTTTTTTTAGATAACATGGATATTATAGTGTAATAGTGTGCACTGTCTCATATACCACTGTCTTCTGAATAATGAGAATTTAAAGCTTACCCGAAATCATCGTCCATTGACTTGAAGAAGAATTTATAGTTGGGTTTATTGAGGACTTGTTTAAAGTGGGCCAGAGTGACTTCTTCGGCCGGGACTGGCACTTTGACCAGGTACGGAGTCTCCTGGTCGTCCAGGTGGTAGATAATTTTCGTCTCCCCCATTGCGGCCCGCTGGGGTGGAGAAGGCCGAGAGCATCGGGACTCGCGTACCTCCCGAAGCCGCTCCTGGGCGCCGGGACGCCGGTGAAGGCTGGTGAGGTGAACCGCTGCGCTCTTACGGTGGGATTCTGCGCTGTAATGCTCCGCTGTTTTTTTAGCAGGATACTGCGGTTGGACGCTCCAATTTTACCCGTAATATATTGCAGTCTTTACGGTACAACAGCGTGGTTTAATATTCCTCTCTTTTCGATATTGTCAGCCGTTTTATGGATAATTCCGCTTACTTTATATAACAATAAAGCGCAAATAAACTATAGATTGTTCCTTATAGACTGTAAACTTGTACTGTAATTCTTATACTATGTAACAGACTATATATGTGATTAATAATACTACGATCTAAACGAATATTCTAGATCATCTCGTAATTTATTAGCCTTTTGCACAGGTATTGTCCAGAGACGAAGCAATATCGGACTGGTCCAGATTGGACTGTGCATGAATATCACTGCTTTTCCCTCTTTCCCTTTGGAACAGCTGTAGGGTTGCCAGATTGCACAGGTTCAACGATGAGAAAAGATACAACAGGTAGAAATAACTAAAAAATTTTTTTAGATTTTTGAATACACTACATATGTGACGTCTTCTTTTACACTGTAGTAATAAATAAATCAAAGCTAAACAAATCAGTGTTTACGTCTTTTTGTGGACTCGCTTCCTCTACTTTAGCTACACTGATTAAGGCTGTAAGCCCCGCCCACTTTCTTTTCTTTTCTTTTCTATGTAATTATGATATACAGTTTATTTGTTCTTGCAGTTTTTTTTATTTAGAACATCATAACATTGTCTTTTTTTTTTGATTCAACAAAATAAAGAATAAAGTCTTTTCCAAAAAGTCTCCCTTACAAATGTTTTCACAATGAAATAAATATTGTTTTATTAAATATGCAAAGATATGCATTCTAAGTAGATGAAGCCATATTTGCATAAGCAAATGAATATTTGTTTTACTTCAAATAAAAAATAAAATTAAACTAAAAAATTAGCTGGTAATTCCATTTTTATATAAATTTTCTATTTAATTTAGATATCTATAAATTCAATACAGATCGTTACAAACTACACCTGTTGCATATTCGTGTAATTCAACCATCAATCAAATTAACTGGCAACGTAACTGGGTTATTTGTTATTGGTAACATCAGGAGCACGACTTTTAATAATGCAGAGGCCTTATAAATACAATTTAAGGGAAATAATAAGTCTAAACAAAACAGAACAAAAAATAATTAATTTCAAATCTTATCTACTTTTTTCCAGACTAATGGTTTGAATGACAACCTGTGGGTTTTATTAAATCTGGCAACCCCGACCAGATGTGCATTGGAAGTGGCATTGCGCCTCCTGTCGGTTTTGCGATTCCCTTCTTTCACATGACCGCATATTTAAATAAAAATCTCATTTCCTGCCCACAATAAATCTCCATGACATAGTACTGTAGTATTGTAGACTCACAAACAGCATAAAAATTCTTTCTGCACAAAAACATATTTAATAAGGATTAAATTACTTAAGATTTTTATTTTTCTATACCACCAATCAGAAATAATGAACCACATTCTGGTCATTTTTATATACTTAGAATGAACTTTGCAGTGTAATATTACCTTTGCGTTATACTCTGGACTTTTGCTGGTCCACATCTTTAAACTGGACGATAATAAATTCTCTATTCATACTATAGTTTAATATTTTTCCCACCTGATTTGTGTTTTTTGTAACAATAAGCAATCATATTATTTATCCCACATCACTACTGAATTATCTGGTCCGAAAGTGTTGGTTAATTCTCTATAAACAGCATTTCTCTGACAGCACTTCCTGCTACAATTCACATCACAGGTGTATATTAATGCGCATACTTAAATGAATTATGTTGACTGGAATAAAAAACCCTTCATAAGGCCTTGTTTGGCAGACACTCCTCATAATTTAAGACTAATAATAAGCCTATAAAAATGTGTTGTTACTAACAAATTAAAATACTTATAACTGTTGATATGGTGAAGCATTATGTAAGAAGACGTTTATTTATCTTCTTCTTCTTCTTCTTCTTCTTCTTCTTCTTTCGGCTTTTCCCTTCAGGGGTTGCCACAGCGAATTATCTCTCTCCACCTATCCCTATCTTCTGCATCCTCAACACTTGCACCCACTAGCTTCATATCCTCATTAATTCCATCCATATACCTCCTCTTTGGCCTTCCTCTTTGCCTCCTGCCTGGCAGCTCCATGTCCAACATTCTCCTACCAATATACTCACTCTCCCTCCTCTGAACATGTCCAAACCATCTTAATCTGGCCTCCCTAACTTTGTCCCCCAAACGTCCAACATGAGCTGTCCCTCTGATGTACTCGTTCCTAATCCTGTCCAATCTTGTCACTCCCAAAGAGAACCTCAACATCTTCAGCTCTGCTACCTCTAGCTCTGACTCCTGTCTCTTCCTCAGTGACACTGTCTCTAAACCATACAGCATGGCCGGTCTCACCACTGTCCTGTACACCTTCCCCTTGATTCCCGCTGATATTTTCCTATCACACAGAACTCCTGACACCTTTCTCCACCCATTCCAAATTGCCTGCACTCGCTTCTTTACCTCTTTCCCACACTCTCCATTACTCTGGACTGTTGACCCCAAGTACTTAAACTCCTGTACCTTCTTCACCTCTTCACCCTGTAACCTTACTGTTCCACTTCCCTCCCTTTCATTCACACACATGTACTCAGTCTTACTACGACTGACTTTCATTCCTCTTCTCTCCAGCGCAAACCTCCACCTCTCCAGGATTTCCTCCACCTGCTCCCTGCTCTCACTACAGATCACAATGTCATCTGCAAACATCATTGTCCAAGGAGACTCCTGTCTGACCTCCTCTGACAACTGGTCCATCACTATAGCAAACAGGAAGGGGCTCAGAGCCGATCCCTGATGCAGTCCCACCTCCACTTTGAACTCCTCTGTCTGACCTACAGCACACCTCACCACTGTCCTGCTCCTCTCGTACATGTCCTGCACCACTCTGACATACTTCTCTGCTACTCCTGACTTCCTCATACAGTACCACAGCTCTTCTCTTGGCACCCTGTCATACGCTTTCTCCAAGTCTACAAACACACAGTGCAACTCCCTCTGACCATCCCTATACTTCTCCATCAAAATTCTCAGAGCAAAAATTGCATCTGTTGTGCTCTTTCTGGGCATGAAGCCATACTGCTGCTCACAAATTTCCACCACCTTCTTTAACCTAGCTTCCACTACTCTTTCTATGAGTTCATATGGCTCATCAACTTTATCCCCCTGTAGTTGCTGCAACTCTGCACGTCACCCTTATTCTTAAAGATCGGCACTAATACACTTCTTCTCCATTCCTCAGGCATCCTCTCAATCTCTTCCATCTTCATCCTCTCAATCTTCCATTGCTGCCTCTCCTAGACACTTCCAGACCTCCACCGGGATGTCATCAGGACCAACTGCCTTTCCACTTTTCATCCTCTTCAAAGCCTTCCTGACTTCATCCTTTCTAATCTTATCTACTTTCTGTTCCACAGAGTTCACCCCTTCTGCTCTTTTTTCCCTCTCATTTTCCTCTTTCATCAGCTCCTCAAAGTACTTCTTCCATCTCCTCTGTACACTCTCCTCACTTGTGAGCACCCTTCCATCTCTATCCTTAATAACTCTAACTTGCTGCACATCCTTCCCATCCTGATCCCTCTGCCTAGCTAACCTGTACAAGTCCTTCTGTCCTTCTCTAGTGTCTAACCTAGTGTACAACTCGTCATATGCCTTCTGCTTGGCCTTGGACACCTTCCTCTTCACTCTGCGCTGTAACTCCTTGTATTCCTGTCTATTCTCTTCAGTCCTGTCCATGTCCCACTTCTTGGCTAACCTCTTCCTCTGGATACTATCCTGAACTTCCTCATTCCACCACCAAGTCTCCTTATCTTCTTTCCTCCTTCCAGATGACACACCCAGCACCTTTCTCCCTGTCTCCCTGATCACTTCTGCTGTAGTTTCCCAGTCATCTGGCAGCACTACCTGACCACCCAGAGCCTGCCTCAACTTCTGTCTAAATTCCTCACAACATTCCTCCTTTTTCAGCTTCCACCACTTGGTTTTCTTCTCTATCTCTATCTTTGACCTCTTCTTCTTACAGACCATCAAAGTCATCCTACACACCACCATCCTATGCTGTCTGGCTACACTCTCTCCCACTACCACTTTACAGTCACTAATCTCTTTCAGATTGCCTCTTCTACATAGGATGTAGTCTACCTGTGTTCTCCTACCTCCACTCTTGTAAGTCACTCTATGCTCCTCCCACTTCTGAAAATAAGTGTTAACCACAGCCATGTCCATCCTCTTAGCAAAGTCCACTACCATCTGTCCTTCTAGGTTCCTTTCCTTAACTCCAACCTTGCCCATCACCTCCTCATCACCTGTGTTCCCCTCACCAACATGTCCATTAAAATCCGCTCCTATCACCATTCTCTCACCCGTGGGAATACTCTCCATCACCTCATCTAATTCACTCCAGAATCTCTCTTTCTCCTCTAACTCACAACCTACCTGTGGGGCATAAGCACTAACAACATTCAACATCACCCCTTCAATCTCTAACTTCAGACTCATCACCCTGTCTGACACTCTCTTCACCTCCAGGACATTCCTCACAAACTCCTCCTTCAGGACCACACCTACCCCATTTCTCTTACTATCCACACCATAATAAAACAGCTTGAATCCTGCTCCTATACTACGAGCCTTGCTACCCTTCCACCTGGTCTCCTGTACACACAGGTGTCCACCTTCCTTCTCTCCATCATATCAGCCAGCTCTCTACCTTTCCCTGTCATAGTACCAACATTCAGAGTTCCTATTCTCAGTCCTACACTCTTACCTTTCCTCTTCTCTCTCTGTCTGCGCACTCTCCTCCCTCCTCTACTTCTTCGACCAACAGTAGCCCAATTTCCACCGCCGCCCTGTAGGTCAACGGCGCCGATGGCGGTCGTTGTTAACCCGGGCCTCGACCGATCCGGTATGAAATTCAGAGTACTGACGATTCGCATGGTTAAATTTGGCAATGTAAGAAGGTCACACCCCTGTAATGTGTGCATGTTCTCCCTGTGCTTCTAGGCTTTCCTCGGGGTACCCTGATTTTCTCCCTGAGTACTATTACATGCACTGTAGGCTGACTGATATCTCTAAATTGCCCATAGTGTTTATATGGGTGTGAGCTTCTTCCTTACACCAGATGTAAGGAAGTGTAATCTGGTGTAAGGAAGAAGCGTGTCATTTTGCGTGGTTATATTTACGAGCCTTGAAAGCTTTCGTTCAAAGGCACCGACTTGTCTCCGTCACTTCAGCACTGACACACCTGAGTCGAATCAAGGTAAGATGAGAGGAAAAGTCTCCAGGATTGGATCATTAAACAAACCATTCAAAGTTTTTTAATCCAATTTGCATTTAAGCTGTGCCCTGTAATGGGTTGGTATTTCGTCCAGGGTGACCCCTGCCTTGTGCCCCGAGTCCCCAGGAAGAGGCTTTAGGTTCCTCACAACCACGCATAGGATAAACAGTACAGAAAATAGATGGATGGATGGATGGGTGTGTAATAGTAAATAGTAGATAATGGACACCAGTAAATAGTGAGAGTTCTAGTAAACAATACAACCCTTTTTATTTTCACAACATTTCTTTTCTTTAAAACAGAAACCAAACCAGTATTCGCTTGGCTTATTAAGGCCACTGCTGTTTGATGTTGATCCACACACACACACACACACACACACACACACACTCAACAGCACTAAATCTGACTCCACTCGCCTCTTTTTGCATTTACTGTGTTGCATTTCATCTAATATTAAAGGCATTCAAGGTCACAAAAACCGACAAAAATTACAAAATGGAGTCGAGGAAAAATGACATGAAAATCTCTTACATACATTAAAACAACACTGAAAAAACCAAAAGCGGCAAACCGATAACCCGATCTCATTTAACGAACACGCTTTTCCTATTTCTAACAAAACAAAAAACTAAAAAAGTAGAAAGGAAACAGTATGATAAAGTGTGCATGATATACAGGAAACCTGCAGGAGATTTCTCTCCAACACTGACATCAGAAATGTTCCAAATATGGCTTCGAGCGTAAGGAACAAGTGCGTCGTTTTGAGTGGCCATATTCACGAGCGTTGAAAGCTTTCATTTCAAAGGCACCGACGTGTCTCTGTCGCTTCAGCACTGACACCTGAGAGTCGAATCGAGGTAAGATGAGAGGAAAGGATTCCAAGATTGGATAATTAAATAAACCGTTCAAAAAAAAAGGAGAAAGAAAGTTTTTTTAATCCAATCTGCATTTAAGGCGTCATCCTCATGAGGAAGCCAGACTCGTTCGGGACTCCTCTGGAATACGGCTGAACGGAACATACTGCCACGTGTGTCTTCAGTTTAAAGGTTTGGCCAAAAATTAATATTTCATCTGAACACAAACATCAGTCATCAGCATACTCTGCATTTAGCCTAAAAGATCACACATTTATTTCAGTTGATTCAGTAAAACCTTTTGTACACAGTTGGCTAAAATACCAAAATTATTCATAGTCTTATTCTTTTTTTTAAATAATAAATAAATATGCTATATATATATATATATATATATATATATATATATATATATATATATATATATATATATATATATATATATATACATACATACACACACACACACACACACACACACACACATATACAGGAACTGCAAGATCTGAATCGCTTCTTACACGCCCTTTGCAATTACTTCAGCTCAGAGCTTTCACTGGAGTCAATGTTTGTGTGAAGTAACAACAAATTATTTGCTGAAGAAGAAGACGGAGAAGAAGACAAAGAAGAAGAAGAAAATTCTGGCTATAAAATTAAAAAAAAAAAAAAAATCCACCCTGGATGACATGAATCTTCTGCATTAACATCTCAGATGATCTTTAAGTGCATCCGAGATTTAATAAAGAATTAGTTTTTATTTCCCAGGTTGGTCTATTTTTACTTTTTCTGACATTACCCATAATGCTGTTCGACTACCCAGTGATGATGGAAATGTGATGACACTGCAGCGGAAAAGCGCCAACTTCTCGTAGAGAATCATTAATATTTCAACAGGAGTGTATTTAATGTGCTTCAGGGTGGAGTATTCTGTTAACCACTCACTGTGACGGTGTCTGTTTTAGGAATGTAAATCTATACACAAAGCTAAACTGGAGGCCATAAGCTTCTATTGCTCAATGTAGAGCTCCAGCAGAAGGAAGAAGAAGAAAAGGAAGAAGAAGAAAAAGAAGAAGAAGGAGAAGCTCACTTCAGACACCGAACACTCCTGGACTGATCGTGATTAATCTGTATTAAAAGGAATATTGTGTGTACCTTTTGTTTTTGGCCAAAGTATATCATTAATCTATGAGCAGCTTTCACGGGTCATTAGCTGGCTTTTAGTTCCAGTCTCTGATACGGAGTTCATTACAAGTCACATTGTGTGATCTGAGGTCTTCGAGGATGCAAAACACATTTTAACAGGTGCATAGGCAGAGTGCAAACATACACACACACACAATAACATGGAATTGACAGAAGGGAATCTGTAACACATCCATATGCACCCTTATGCACAGTCTCTCACACACGCACTCAAACAAACACACACAAACTATATATATATATATATATATATATATATATATATATATTACACATATACACACACATACAGTCCATGTTGTCTGTCCTCCACTTCATTCCACAAAACTTGAGCAGCTTGAATATGAACATTGAAGGTGCATGTAAAAATACCAGTGTTGGAGAGAGTGTACACAAACACACACACACGGGCCGGCCTTCTGCGATGGGCTTCTCCGCTTGTTTCTCAGTTCACTTCCTCCATATTCCCTATAGCTCTCTAAAACGTCACGCCGACACGTTGACATCTAGCAGGGCCATGGTTCCGTTAGTGGGTGGGTCTGGGGGCGATGACGGAGTGGATTGGGTAGGGCCGACCAGGGCCGGGGTGCTGGAGGTGCTTGCCGCACTGGTTTGAAATAGAATCTGCTGCAGTGCCTTGCGCAGATTGGGGTGCAAGCGGTCCTGTGTTTGGTAAAACACCTCAACAGCGAAACACTTCAGAACTCCTCCACACAGGTCTTCATACAGAGGCACTGTGTACATGCGCGAGGTCTGAGGAGATAAACAGAAATGGACAGAAGGAAATAAGGGAGGGAAGTAAGGGAGGGAAGTAAGGGAGGGAAGTAAGTAAGTAAGTAAGTAAGTAAGTAAGTGAGTGAGTGAGTGAGTGAGTGAGGGAGGGAGGGAGGAAGGAAGGAAGGAAGGGGGAAAGAAGTGAGGGAAGTAAAGAAGGGAGGGGAAAATAGGGAGGGAAGGAAGGAAGAGAGGGAAAGAAGGAAGGGAAAGAAGGGAGGGAGGGAGGGAGGCCATCTTGAAATTTTTTTTGTCATCTCGAGTCAGTGCCTAGTTGCCCCGCCCCTCTACATCAGCGCTATTTATTCCAAGACCGTACTGAGAGAACCAAAGCACAAAGGCTCAGTGTGTAGATACTCACATGTTTGTGCAGGAAACCCCGAACACGATGCAGGTCAGGATAGAAGCTGTTCCTCACTATGACCTGCAGCCAGCGAATCTGCACCTCGGCGTTCATGCCATCCAGCAGAACTGAGTAGCAGCTCGATAGAAGACTCATCACCTCTGCAGAGCCAGAAAAACAAGAAAGGATGAGTGTATGCCGACCAGGCATAACATTATGATATATATTATGCCTAATATTGTGTTTGTCCCCCTTTTGCTGCCAAAACAGCCCTGACCCGTCGAGGCATGGACTCCACTAGATCCCTGAATGTGTGCTGTGGTATCTGGCACCAACATGTTAGCAGCAGATCCTTTAAGCCCTGTAAGTTGCGAGGTGGGGCCTCCATACTTTTGATAGATACTGACCACTGCAGACCAGGAACACCCAACAAGGGCTACAGTTTTGGAGATGCTCTGATCCAGTGGTCTAGCCATGACAATTTGGTCCTTGTCAAACTCGCTCAAATCCTTACTCTTGCCCATTTTTCCTGCTTCTAACACATCAACTTTGAGGCCAAAATGTTCACTTGCTGCTAATATATCCCACCCACTAACAGGTGCCATGATGAGGAGATAATCAGTGTTATTCACGTCACCTCTCACTGGTCATAATGTTATGACTGAGGGGTATATTAAAGCCCTGAGCACAACAACTCAATATTTTCCAGTTAACAGTACATGTCCACGTGAGAATAGTAAGTGTTCACCTTGTGGCAGAGGTGAGCGGTCCAGCAATCGGTCCAGGAAGAGAACTGTCTGGAAGGTGCTCCACGTGGAGAGGTCAAAGCTGGCAATCGCTTGGCGATCAGGAGAGTCCATGCCCCAGAGCTCGCAGAGGTGCTGGACAGGCCCAGTCAGCATGACGCCAGCAGAAAGATCTGGCTCACACAAAGGAGGACCACACTCATTCAGCCAGCGCTCAAACTCCAGTCCTGAGAAAAGGAAGAGAGAAAAATCACAATTTCAGTGACTTTGTCTCTTGCTTGGCCTTGATTCCCTGCTGGATGGTAGGAATAACCGTTCCTCACTACTGAGGCTGCCGAGTCATATTTATTTAAGCATACTAAGTATCCAAGTGAAAAAAAAATAGTAATGTGTAAATAAAGATTGTGTACATGATGTATTGCAAACGATCATTTACAAAGAAGGAGATAGTATTAACAATTAAAATGTGGACCAATGAGAACAGCTACAGGGAAAAAGGTGAAGTGCATTCTTAAGTGTGTGTGTGTACGTGTATGTGTATGTGTGTAAAAAAAGACAGAGCGCGCCTCACCTTCTCGCTGTGCTACACAGCTCTCCTTCAACTCTGGAAAAAACCCCAGGAAGAACTCTAGCAGGTCCTGAGCAATCACACTGCTGAACCTGAACTGCTCGATGTAGGCCTACATGAAGCAAAGAATAACTGATGTGTGTATAGATATGTGCAAGTGTGTGTGTGCGTGTGTTTCACAGCTTTTCAAATTTTGAACCCATTCCGGTGTTGATGCACTTTCCGAAGCCACTTATAATCCTCACACACGATTATTTTCTTATTTTTTTTATCCAGCTACACAAATATTAGACGAATTTCCACTATCGTATTTATTTACAGCTCCAGAACCTTCCACTAACAGAAGCCACTGTAACATCTCAAACACCACTGCAAACACCGTCTACACCTAGAGCTTGGGAAAAGGTTGCCGAGCGGCATTTTAGTCTAATTAACACATGCCCCAGTTCTCAAGTATTAACACTTGCATGTTTTTTTTTTCCACATTTTAAGGTAACACTTAATGTTATAAATAAAAAGGAAGCTTGGCAAGATCTGCTTAAGTGCTTTAAAAATGAATAAATTTTTAAAAATGTGCCGCGATTACATGAGAGGTCAGTAAAGCTCACTGAAATAAAATAGATATGATAAGTGATGCTGCGATGCTGTAGTCAACTGATCAGTGGAGCTTTTCAAGCCTCTAAAAGTAAGTACACCCATCCAGTTAAACCAGTCACAAGCACTGGTCTGTCATTTCCACACACTATTAGAATTAGTGCTGTTTTGGCATTTTTTAAATTGCTCTTAAATCGATCAGGAAGCTTTTAATTATAATATAAGTCTAGTTAGCGATCCAGAATCTGCTGTTAGTAAAAGTTACAGATGTTTTATATCGCAAAGATTTCTCTTTATCATTTGAAATTAGATTTTCAGAAGCTTGAAGGATCAAACCTTGCTTCTATTAAAGCATGCCGTTCTCATGGCATTTACCTTGAGGAAAGTGTCGAACCGTTTGATGTCGCCGCACAGCTGCGAGAGGTACGAGACAAAGCAAAAGCCTTTCTCATAAGTGAACAGGTTCATCAGACTGCTGGGGTTAACCCCTGGGTTGAAAAGGCAAGGAAAGCAAAGGAACAGAGTTGAAATACAGATAACATTGAGACAAAAAAATAAAACAAGTTAGCGAGGACTTGAGGTTTGAGGCGAGTTACCTGGCTCAAACTTGGCTTGCAGCTTGCTGACTGGATTGTTGTCTCCAAGAAGACGCATTTGTCTGTGCAGCGCGTCCAAACGAAAGACCGTCTCCAGACAGGTCAGGGCTTCGCCTGCAGAAATGAAAAGAGCAAATTACTGAAAAAATGAAAAGAGCAAATTACTGTCTCAAATCAGGACCCTGGCTCGTGAATCGTTGATGGGATTTCTGGCTGTATCTTAAGAGCGTGTGATAATTTACAAGTGATTTATCAACATACGTAAGTTAATGCAGAGAACTTTTGTAAATCTGGGGAGAATCTTTTGTATGGGTTTGTCCTATAAAAATATTTACCTACACCTTTCCCAAAATGAGGCCCAAAACCAGACTATGGAGTGGAGAGATCACTGCTGTGTGTGCGTGTGTGTGTGGGTGCGAATGTGTGTGTACCATAAACCTCTGTAGTGATGCGTCTCTGTGCGTATGTAGCTAATCCCTCACTGAGCCACATCTCCTCCCAGGTGGCGTTGGTGACGGCGTTTCCGAACCAGCCGTGAGCGATCTCATGAATGACGTCAATCAGCAGGAACTCCTGACTCTCCAGAATGGAGGATATGATGAAGGTGAGACATGGGTTCTCCATGGCCACGATAGGGAATGAAGGTGGGAGGAATACAATGTCGTACCTGTGTGGGCAAGACATTCAGGGAGAGGTTGTTTACGGCTTACGTTTAGACCTTTACCGTATTTACAGATCATTAATCCCAAATCATGACACCTGATAGGTTTTCTTAGAGCTGCAACAAAAACCAGACAAAACGGATAATAAAAATATCTGGCAATCATTCAGAAAACATGGTCTTTATTTAGTTTCTCTTATCGCTCATTTAAAGAATCAGTTCATCTTTTCTGTCCTTACAGAAAACATTATCTCTGGACAAAGCGTTGGTCATTCATAGGGCAACGTGAAGCATGAATATTGGCTCAAATAAATGACGAATTCTACACACTTCACTTCAAATTACAGCTCATGCCACAAAACAAGTGCATAATGTAATGTAGTGAAACTATTTCAAACTATTATTTGACTTGAACACTATTTTGAGTCATTTCGACCATATATGGCAATAAAAGCCACTTAATCTAGCCATGGGGGTCACAGTCCAGTGACTTCTGTGCCGGTCCCAAGCCCGGATAAATAGAGAGGGTTGCGTCAGGAAGGGCATCCGGCGTAAAACATTGCCAAATTTAACCATGCGAATCGTCAGTACGAATTTCATACCGGATCGGTCGAGGCCCGGGTTAACAACGACCGCCATCGGCGCCGTTGACCTACAGGGCTCCGGTGGAAATTGGGCTACTGTTGGTCGAAGAAGTAGAGGAGGGAGGAGAGTGCGCAGACAGAGAGAGAAGAGGAAAGGTAAGAGTGTAGGACTGAGAATAGGAACTCTGAATGTTGGTACTATGACAGGGAAAGGTAGAGAGCTGGCTGATGTGATGGAGAGAAGGAAGGTGGATATACTGTGTGTACAGGAGACCAGGTGGAAGGGTAGCAAGGCTCGTAGTATAGGAGCAGGATTCAAGCTGTTTTATTATGGTGTGGATAGTAAGAGAAATGGGGTAGGTGTGGTCCTGAAGGAGGAGTTTGTGAGGAATGTCCTGGAGGTGAAGAGAGTGTCAGACAGGGTGATGAGTCTGAAGTTAGAGATTGAAGGGGTGATGTTGAATGTTGTTAGTGGTTATGCCCCACAGGTAGGTTGTGAGTTGGAGGAGAAAGAGAGATTCTGGAGTGAATTAGATGAGGTGATGGAGAGTATTCCCACGGGTGAGAGAGTGGTGATAGGAGCAGATTTTAATGGACATGTTGGTGAGGGGAACACAGGTGATGAGGAGGTGATGGGCAAGTTTGAAGTTAAGGAAAGGAACCTTGAAGGACAGATGGTAGTGGACTTTGCTAAGAGGATGGACATGGGTGTGGTTAACACTTATTTTCAGAAGAGGGAGGAGCATAGAGTGACTTACAAGAGTGGAGGTAGGAGAACACGGGTAGACTACATCCTATGTAGAAGAGGCAATCTGAAAGAGATTAGTGACTGTAAAGTGGTAGTGGGAGAGAGTGTAGCCAGACAGCATAGGATGGTGGTGTGTAGGATGACTCTGATGGTCTGTAAGAAGAAGAGGTCAGAGATAGAGAAGAAAACCAAGTGGTGGAAGCTGAAAAAGGAGGAATGTTGTGAGGAATTTAGACAGAAGTTGAGGCAGGCTCTGGGTGGTCAGGTAGTGCTGCCAGATGACTGGGAAACTACAGCAGAAGTGATCAGGGAGACAGGGAGAAAGGTGCTGGGTGTGTCATCTGGAAGGAGGAAAGAAGATAAGGAGACTTGGTGGTGGAATGAGGAAGTTCAGGATAGTATCCAGAGGAAGAGGTTAGCCAAGAAGAAGTGGGACATGGACAGGACTGAAGAGAATAGACAGGAATACAAGGAGTTACAGAGCAGAGTGAAGAGGGAGGTGTCTAAGGCCAAGCAGAAGGCATATGACGAGTTGTACACTAGGTTAGACACTAGAGAAGGAGAGAAGGACTTGTACAGGTTAGATAGGCAGAGGGATCGAGATGGGAAGGATGTGCAGCAAGTTAGAGTTATTAAGGATAGAGATGGAAGGGTGCTCACAAGTGAGGAGAGTGTACAGAGGAGATGGAAGGAATACTTTGAGGAGCTGATGAATGAGGAAAATGAGAGGGAAAAAAGAGTAGAAGGGGTGAACTCTGTGGAACAGAAAGTAGATAAGATTAGAAAGGATGAAGTCAGGAAGGCTTTGAAGAGGATGAAAAGTGGGAAGGCAGCTGGTCCTGATGACATCCCGGTGGAGGTCTGGAAGTGTTTGGGAGAGGCAGCAGTGGAATTTTTAGCTAGTTTGTTCAACAGGGTTTTAGAGAGTGAGAGGATGCCTGAGGAATGGAGAAGAAGTGTGTTAGTGCCGATCTTTAAGAATAAGGGTGACGTGCAGAGTTGCAGTAACTATAGGGGGATAAAGTTGATGAGCCATACAATGAAGGTATGGGAAAGAGTAGTGGAAGCTAGGTTAAGGAAGGTAGTGGAAATTTGTGAGCAGCAGTATGGCTTCATGCCCAGAAAGAGCACAACAGATGCAATTTTTGCTCTGAGAATTTTGATGGAGAAGTATAGGGATGGTCAGAGGGAGTTGCACTGTGTATTTGTAGACTTGGAGAAAGCGTATGACAGGGTGCCAAGAGAAGAGCTGTGGTACTGTATGAGGAAGTCAGGAGTAGCAGAGAAGTATGTCAGAGTGGTGCAGGACATGTATGAGAGGAGCAGGACAGTGGTGAGGTGTGCTGTAGGTCAGACAGAGGAGTTCAAAGTGGAGGTGGGACTGCATCAGGGATCGGCTCTGAGCCCCTTCCTGTTTGCTATAGTGATGGACCAGTTGTCAGAGGAGGTCAGACAGGAGTCTCCTTGGACAATGATGTTTGCAGATGACATTGTGATCTGTAGTGAGAGCAGGGAGCAGGTGGAGGAAAACCTGGAGAGGTGGAGGTTTGCGCTGGAGAGAAGAGGAATGAAAGTCAGTCGTAGTAAGACTGAGTACATGTGTGTGAATGAAAGGGAGGGAAGTGGAACAGTAAGGTTACAGGGTGAAGAGGTGAAGAAGGTACAGGAGTTTAAGTACTTGGGGTCAACAGTCCAGAGTAATGGAGAGTGTGGGAAAGAGGTAAAGAAGCGAGTGCAGGCAGGTTGGAATGGGTGGAGAAAGGTGTCGGGAGTTCTGTGTGATCAGAAAATATCAGCGAGAATCAAGGGGAAGGTGTACAGGACAGTGGTGAGACCGGCCATGCTGTATGGTTTAGAGACAGTGTCACTGAGGAAGAGACAGGAGTCAGAGCTAGAGGTAGCAGAGCTGAAGATGTTGAGGTTCTCTTTGGGAGTGACAAGGTTGGACAGGATTAGGAACGAGTACATCAGAGGGACAGCTCATGTTGGACGTTTGGGGGACAAAGTTAGGGAGGCCAGATTAAGATGGTTTGGACATGTTCAGAGGAGGGAGAGTGAGTATATTGGTAGGAGAATGTTGGACATGAAGCTGCCAGGCAGGAGGCAAAGAGGAAGGCCAAAGAGGAGGTATATGGATGTAATTAATGAGGATATGAAGCTAGTGGGTGCAAGGGTTGAGGATGCAGAAGATAGGGATAGGTGGAGAGAGATGATTCGCTGTGGCGACCCCTGAAGGGAAAAGCCGAAAGAAGAAGAAGAAGATGGCAATAAAAGCCACTTGACTCTTGACTCAAAATAGTGGTTAAGTCATAAGAACAGTTATTGTTTATTTTCTTATGCGAGAGTATATTGTTCAATGTTCTTAGCATACACTATATTGTGTACACACACACACACACACACGCACGCACGCACAATACAGTCACTTTGTATTTGTGTGTCTCATTTGTTTCACATAATCCCTTTTTAATAAAATAGAAAATCATTTGAAATATTTTGTATTTAATATATTTCAAAAATAATCCAAAAAAAATTCCAAAATATCTACGGAATTAAAAAAAAAATTCATTTATTAAATTCAATAATTTGTAGTTAGGTGTAGACCCAGTTTTTTGGGGTTTTTTTTGCTATCAAAAATGAATACCTTATTTATTTTTTTATTTTTTCCAAACTACATTAAACTATTAAGGCTGTGTCATTTTCCACCAACATAAATAGAAGATGTTTTGTTTTGTATTCTGTGGTTCACCGCTTGCTCTATCAGAAGCAGTCAGGGGCTGCTGTGGTTTTGATGTGTTTCGATGTGACAAATAGGGTGTAGTGAATTCAGTACTTATTCTAGTGCACCTCAGTAATTTACTGTATGTTAGTGTGACGTGAATGTGTACTTACTGGACAGGAAATAGGAAATAGGAAATTTTAGTGTGCACTAAAAACTGAGACACAGTTAAATCTGATATTTAGCAAGCCCAATCACTATATTTAGACAGATTGCGACACCATACATTCCCTTACCATGCGATTTGTGTCAGCTCTGGACCGAGCACAATGTAATGGTGTGCTTTTAAATAAATGATCCTGGCAGTGACCTCAGACTTTTATGGTCCAGGCACATGGAAATGCATCAGTGCATTGTGTCATAGCTAATAATAGCTTCTTGTTCCTAACAAGCATGTGAAAGGATTAATACACACACAACAGTCCAGTTCAGATGGACGGACACTCACCTGCCCCACACATAAGGGCCAAAGAGCTGCTCGGCCACGTCAAGGCAGCGCTCCACGCTGCCTCCCAGCTTACTGACAGCAGAGGTCAGGAGACAGGGCTCGGCCCATACCCGGCTCCTATACACACACACACACACACACACACAGACTTGTATCCATTGAACGAATAGATCTACATACGCTTGAGACAAAAGCAGAACAATGTTACAGTACAGTGCAAAAGTTTGTGCACCCCTGGAAGGCATTTTATTTTATTATGCATAGACACACACGCATACATCTTTAATTAAAGCTGGCCGTCTGTACTTTAATCTCTTAATCAGTTTTATTTCCCTACACGCACACAATATGATGTTTGTTTAACTGAGGTTTTTAATCCGTCTGAGAAGTGATCATGTGAGCACAACGCTTCCAAGCCAACACCAGATTTACTCTTTAGCTGAGATCTGAACACCTCAATCTTGGCACTGATCCTCACAATCTGACAAACTGTAAAAACATCGACCCATTTATTCTCATCCTGTATCTCTGAGCTGTACGCTGTGGCATGAAAACTATCCAGCTGATAAACCGTGTCGTAAAAGCTCTAATTGCCGGCATCTTTTTGCGCCATAAAGATGAGCCTTGAGGAGAAGATTTTTGAATAGTCGTGTTATTAATGTGGCAAAACTACAAAGTATGAACCGCCTGGTTTTGAAAAAGCCTGGCAGTGTTTTTTTCCCCTTTAAATACGGAAAAACCTTGTCATCATATAGGTGCTTCACATTGTTTACGCCGGATAGTGTGTAAAATTAACAGAAAGTCACTATGATGCTGTACAACCTACAGAGTTTTTACACAACACGAAATGTACCATGATATTTCATTCTACTGATTTTTCTAACGACATGGCAGCAGTGATGGAATTAAAAAGGTCCTATGAAAATGTAACACACACATACTCTATATTGCCAAACGTTTTGGGACACCCCTCCAAAACATTGAATTCAGGGGTTGTATTTCAGGGGTTGGGCTCGGCCCCTTAGTTCCAGTGAAAGGAATTCTTAATGCTTCAGCATACCAAGACAATTTGGACAATTTCATGCTCCCAACTTTGTGGGAACAGTTTGGGGATGACCCCTTCCTGTTCCAACATGACTGTACACCAGTGCACAAAGCAGTGGCCTGTACAGAGTCCTGACTTCAACCTGATAGAACACCTTTGGGATGAATTAGAGCGGAGACTGTGAGCCAGGCCTTCTCGTCCAACATCAGTGTCTGACCTCACAAATGCGATTCTAGAGGAATGATCAAAAATTCCCCATAAACACACTCCTAAACCTTGTGTTAAGCCTTCTTAGAAGAGATGCTGTTATAGCTGCAAAGGGTGGGCCAACTCCATATTACATTCATGTGCATGTAAAGGCAGACATCCCAGTTTTGGCCAGGCTCGCAGTCTCCACTCTAATTCATCCCAAAGGTGTTCTATCAGGTTGAGGTCAGGACTCTGTGCAGGCCAGACAAGTTCCTCCACACCAAACTCATTCATCCATGTCTTTATGGACCTTGCTTTGTGCACTGGTGTGCAGTCATGTTGGAACAGGAAGGGGTCATCTCCAAACTGTTCCACAAAGTTGTCTTGGTATGCTGAAGCATTAAGAGTTCCTTTCACTGGAAATAAGGGGCCAAGCCCAACCACCGAATTCAATGATTTGGGGGAGTGTCCCAAAACCTTTGGCAATATAGTGTATCACAGTACCATATTGTTGAAGCTTGGGACTAAACACCTAAACATCTAGGTTTGGTTCAGTTTTCACTGCAAAGCCACAAAGTAAGAATTTAATTCCCGAGAAGCCTGTGAGCGATATTATAGAACTTTAGTTTTGCTATTTTAGTTCATATTTAAATCTCCAATCTCTTCACACACACCTGGGCCCGATGTCTGCGTGCTGTAGATCTCCAGCCACCAGGGCCACTAAGTAGGCAGGAACAGGGTACTCCATAGAGAACTGGAACAGCCGGTCCTGCTTAGAGTACACACTCCTGGAGGCACTCATTAGCACCGTCACTCCATCTGGAACCTGCCAGACAACACCCACACACACACACACACACACACACACAGAGAAAAGAAGCTGAGCGGAAAAGACTGGAGGGAGAAAGGAAACCATGTCTTCACTGAAAGTGAGAAAAACTAGGTGAGAACATCTAAAAAAAAAAAGAAAAGTAAGAAGACATGCTGCATCAAGAAAGAGAAACTCACAAATATAAGAGTCGGATTTTGATATCATAAGGTTGTGAAATAAACCCAATAAAACATTTCAGGGCATGCCATTACAGGAAAATAATCAACGATCAAGTCTTGTGATGTCGCTGATGAGAAGCCTTGTTGCTGCAACCTCCCGGAAGTTCCTATAACAGAACGTCCCGAACTTTATTATTTAAAGAACATGTACTTTTTATCCGTTTATAGTTACACTCAAGATCCACAAAACAAGTTGCGTCACTCAGGTTAAACAGTCAGGTTAAACTGTCGTGCCCTCACCAGCCTCTCTGTCCTGTGGAGTTCGTCATGGCCTAAAACTAACAGCTTTACTTCTCACTGTGACATAGCGCTTATTACAGGACACACTCACTCCATAAAGGCTAAATAAATACCTACATAACACAAGGTTCACCTTCTACATATCACATATCAGTATTAAATAATAGTTGTTAATAAATAGTTCATGATTCAAATTATTCCGATTATTTAAAATGTCTACCGCACAAGACTCTGCAAATTAGCTGTTGCCATGGAAACTACAGTCTTCTACCCTTTATCAGGGTCAGGCTCGGAAAACAGGATCTCATTTAGGACCTTTAGCATCTGACTAAATAACAAAAACAACAACAATGACTGTCCTTCAGTGGTGGAAAGAACTTCCATCCTCAATCTGGACAACAGAATCTCATCTTTATAAAAACAAAAGGGGAAAAAAAAAAACATGGCTAAATCCTAACTTCATACTAAACACACATTGTATGTAATATATATATATATATATATATAATATATATATATATATATATATTATATATATATATATATATATACACACACACACACTTTGCTGGGTTTTTTTTGGTAATATTAACAATGTCAATCACATATGGTAACAATAATAAGACTGCAAAAGACAAAAAAAAAAAAAAAAAAAAAATTATATATATATATATATATATATATATATATATATATATATATATATATATATATATATTTTTTTTTTTTTTTTTTTTTTTTACAGTCTTATTATTGTTACCATATGTGAATGACATTGTGTTAATATTACCAAAAAAACCCAGCAAAATATTTACATAAAAAAGGAACAAAAAAGAAAAATCGCAGATATAAAGAAATAAATTAATTGATTAATTAATTAATCCTGCACTTACAACTAGCTCTTACATACACCTCTACTTCTCTATCACTCAGTCAATTAAAAATCTTGTATGCCAGTTCTACTTCTATTGTCCTCTGCATAATCTATCGCTTTGCTTGCATTTCCTCGATTGTAAGTCGCTTCTGATAAAAGCATTTGATAAATGAATAAATTTAAATGTAAATAATATCTGCAGTGGTGCTCTGTAGGTCCCTCTGCTAGTCGGTACAGATAGAGTTGAGATTAGTTGACAAACCTGATAAGTTTGCTAGATCCATGAAAACATCTTTACACTGTTAACTTACTGCACCATAACCTCATTTATTTCATAACTTATCTGCTATTGGCACTACAGTTTGGATGCTAACTGCATTTCATCTCCTCTCTGCTTGTACCCTGACAGACAATAAAATCAAACCTAACACCTCAGTGTGTGGGATCAGACTGCCTGTGCTATGAAATGTGAAGCACACTCACCCTGATGGTAGCTGAGTAGGTGCTTTTGACAGCTGGGGTGTCGAAGCAGGGGAAAAAGGAACGATTGCACACCGAGTGACCCTGAGTGAAGACCAGCGGCCGCGTCTGACCACACGTTAGCTCTGTGTCCAACCACCAGATCTGAGAGAGGTCAGGAAAAACGTCACAGGGGAAAGAAACCAGGCAAAAAAATTCAGACAGTTCAAAACAGATTTTCATCATTTTCAGTCGAGCTAAAACATATCTGCTGTGTTTTATGTTGCTTCAGAGATACCAGGTATTGTATGTATATTGCACCCCTGGAAGGTCTCAGTAATAGCCTTTGTACGTTTTATATAACACCTGAATGGAATTACAGTATCATTTGCTATAATAGAAATCGTATTAGAACTGTTATAATACACCGATCAGGCATAACTTTATGACCACCTGCCTAATATTGTGTTGGTCCCCCTTTCGCTGCCAAAACAGCCCTGACCCGTCATGCACTGTGTATTCTGACACCTTTCTATCAGAACCAGCATTAACCTCTTCAGCAATTTGAGCAACAGTAGCTCGTCTGTTGGATCAGATCACACGGGCCAGCCTTCACTCCCCATGTGCATCAACGAGCCTTGTCCGCCCCTGACCCTGTCGCCGGGTCACCACTGTTCCTTCCTTGGACCACTTTCGATAGATACTGACCACTGCAGACCGGGAACACTCCACAAGAGCTGCAGTTTTGGACATGCTCTGATCCAGTGGTCTAGCCATCACAATTTGGTTCTTGTTAAACTCGCTCAAATCCTTACACTTGCCCATTTTTCCTGCTTCTAACACATCAACTTTGAGGACAAAATGTTCACTTGCTGCCTAATATATCCCACCCACTAACAGGTGCCATGATGAGGAGATAATCAGTGCTATTCACTTCACCTCTCAGTGCTCATAATGTTATGCCTGATCGGTGTATAGTTTGATTAAAAAGGGTGTCTCCAAACAGAGTGGAAATGAACATGTTTTTGCAAAATGGCTTCCGAAATTGTAAGCCTTTTTTTATTTTATGCTATTTTTTTCTGTATTTATTTAGTTTTTTTTCAGACAACCTTTAAAAATGCCTAATCCTGAAATCTCATCTCACAACATTCTCATGGCAAAATCTGGAAGCCAAATTTGGGAGAGATGTCTCTGTGTTTATAAAGAAAAGCTAATCATGTACATCTTTTATTGCTCTTTTTTTTTTTTTTTTGTTAAATTCCTCTACACATTGAGACTTTTCAGACGTCCTGTAGTGTTGCTAAACTAATAGCTATAAATATAAACCTTCCATTAAATGCTGCCTTGTAGCTCCGGTGCAAAAATAAGAACTTTAGACGTCAAACATGTCTTGGCTGTTGGACTTCATTTGTGTTAAGCGAGAATTTGTGCCAAACTTTCACTTTTACCATATTCACATGTGAAAGAGAAAGGGAGCACAATTTATGATTTAAGATTGGTGATTCTTTGATATGAACTTTCTGTTTTATCTTTCTAGCTTTTCCTGACTGGCCAACTGTTATCCGGCCTAACTCTGGGACTGACCCTGACACAAACCCAACTGGGCTCCCTAGGAATGTGTTTATGTCGTCAAAATGCCTGATTCTAAGAAAAATCGCTAAAAGGAACACACAGGTCCATGTAACTCATCGGCGTCATCAGCCTCGTACTGTGTGAAATCATCAAAGCAAAGCCACGCAGCAAGAGTGCCTCCTAAAACTGTATACAAATGAGAACTGAAAGTAAAGTGGAATATTAGAGAAACAATGAAAAAGACTCTTTGGGGTAAAGAGTTTCTCTTGGCTATATTTAGCACAGGGATGAAACTCTGCCTTCACTGATACGCTCTGTAAATAATAGTCATGCGCCACACGGTTACTGAGAGCCTTAACACCACTTTGTCAAGCAAACAGCTGCCTGGGCTTTGATCGGCGCTTTCTATCTGTATTCAGATCGAGGGCAGCTTTTTTCTGCTTTTTTACACACCAAGAACAGATGAGGCATTCATCTGCTTTTCGTTTACGACTGCTTAATTCTTATATTACAGAATTTTCTAATATTCGCACCATTCAATCATGTTCCAATTCACTAATGAATTCAGTGATTAAATAGAGGCTGCTTTATATGCATCACTGTGAGAGAAGACATTTCCAAATCATCAACAAGGACGTTCTAAAATTTATGCAACATGTGCAAATGCAGTCTCCTGGGCCCAGTGCCCATCTCTTAAAAATGCCAGATTTTGTGTCCTCTTAACAGTCCTCTCCATACAGTAGCCCTCGAGAAGCAGATCTGTGGAATACAAAACCTAGAATATCCAGAAGCATAATTACTGCCTGAAACAAAAACAGTGATTACGATTAAACTAAGTTAATTATGAATTTTTTCCCCCCTTTTTCCCATGGTTAAGTTGATTTGCATGGATCTGCTGATATACAGATTTTACAGGCATGGCATACCGTTTCACATACGTCAATGCATCCGCATAATCCGCTCGATTATCCAGATCTAACAAGGGTTGGAACTGAATTTTATAGAGAGGCTGAAATCTAGGAACAGGAACACCCGAATTAGGCAATATCACACGAGCAATAGCTGTTGTGTTGAAGATCAACACGTCAGCACAATTAGGAGTGTTATAATTACTTTCTGTACAGTTCGTTATTTATATATATATATATAAAAAAAAAAAAAAAGATATTTCAGATAAAATATTTCGGTTTTCACTCCGTCAGTGAAAATAGTTTCCACAGGAGCAGCCGGATAAAGTGTTTCGTGTTGCTATTTGTATCGATGTAACAAACTACTGTTAAGAAATTGAAATGTATTTAGAGAAAAGACATGCAGAGTGATAAGTGAACGGTAAAATATACCAGTGCTGTTATGCTAAATATCAGCACTCCTGGAACACCACTTGTTCAATCAAATTAGTAGGCAAGAACTAACTGTTGCAAAATGTACAACACCACAGTGAACACCTAACGAACACCTCGTCTGGCTTAATGTGATCTTGATAACTGTATGATCAGGTGGATCAGGTATTGGATCAAGGAGATTCCACAAGCCACTGGGCTGGAGCTGAAAGCCAAAACATGATACATAAACCTTGTAGCCATTTTCATACACGTCACTTCATAAGTAACCGTTTACTGATGCCTATGAAGCCTATCTTTTCCTTTGTAAAATATCTCCTCTACCCAGTCCTTCAGTAGAAAGACTCCAGCACCACGACTGGCCAGATATTAACTGGGTAGCGGACTATTCTCAGCTCAGCACTGACATGGTAGTAGTGTGTCACGCACAGCAATGTCGCTACGATTTTTTACACACCTCAGTGGCTCTGCTCGATTCACACAGGATGTGCTCCAAATATGCAAGCTGTTTGAAAACCCCCACAACACTAATATCATAGCAGTATCACACACACTACCATGCCACTGAATGTCCACAAACCAATTAATATCTGCTCAGATATGGTTGGTCCATTTCTACTGATTTAAGGATTGAAGGGGTTACAAAACTGTAGTTTATAAGTAATCAAATGGTCACAGGTTCCCAAACCTGACCCTGGAGTACCCTCTGTTCCTGCACATTTTAGTGCCACATGATTAAACTTAGTTAATCTAGAGGAGGGGAAACCAGTCAAATCTGCTGGACAGGGGTTTTTCTTCCAGGACCAGGGTTGGGAATTTGATAAAATGGTCAAAGGTAGAGGACAGTGTACACCAAGACACTCTGACACCCCTCATGGAGGAATTCGGTGGTGTTGGGACACTTGAAATGTGGGAAGTGTTGGTTTATTACCGCAGGTCCATCAGTAGTGGTGTAGCGGATGGTGACCCGGAAGGGCCGGTGTGGCCGGATGGCGGCTGCGGGAAGCGCGATGCGGAGCGAGGACCCGTAGTCGGTGAATGGTTCGAGGTTGTAAGAGAGAGAGACGATGATATCAGGAGATCCGGACGTTCCTGGGACCTTGCAGTCCACGGAGTGAATTAGTAAAGACGGGTGGACGTCCAGCACCAGCGTCTGGACACCGTCTTGCAGCGTCGCCAGCTCAAGCACCTGCCAGCCGGTGATCCTCTTCAGGCCGAAGTTCACTCGCAGGTCCAGGTGGAAGTGGCGCAATGAGAAGCTGTGGAAGTTGGACGCCGAGGCGACGTCCACCAGCCGGCAGCGACCGAGTGATCGAGCTCCGTCCCGAGCTTTACCGGCCACGGGGAGAGCTTTTCGGCAGCAGCAGCACAGCGCCGCGTTCAGCTCGGCCATGGCAACGCTCACCGCCGGGTCGAGATATATTTATATATATATATATATATATATAAAAAGTAAAAGAAAAAAAAAGTTCGCGCAAACAAAACGGGGCGAAGGTGCAAACACACGACACACTTCCTCTACAGCTGTGACATGGCTGATTCCTTTAAAACAAAGACTGCAAAGTTTTAAACTGGACTGAGAATCATTCCAGCAAAGAGAAGAGCAAGAACCTTGCTGCCAAACAAAAACATCTACGTAAAATCCATCGGGACCGCGGATAGCAGACAGTTCATCAATCCATCCTCCATTAAAGAGAGAAATATTACAGCTTTCAATAAACCGGCTGGGTGTGAAACTAAGGGGAAAAGACACCTCGGAAAAGCTGAAATGAGCAAATCTATGTGGAGTGACTCCCTTTACAAAACAGGAAGTGAAAACAAGGAGGAGGAGGAAATCGCTCAGAGACCAGAAAGTTTTGGAAGGGCCAGAGGGCGCTGTGGAGCCGCAGGTCGGCCCTGAGAGCGTGGTTTGGTTTTTTTGTTTTTTAAAATAAATTCATTTTATCGATCTTGAGCCAAAAGTTTATATAAACGCGCTCGTTTTAATGTGTTATTTTTTCCTTATACCACAGCGAGGCTCAGTGCTCGATTCTGATTGGTCTGATGGTTTGTGTCTAACAGCACGGATTGGAAAGTAGTTCCGGCTGCAACATAAACGAAAATTTAAATTAATGCGCTGGTTCTAATGCGTTATTGTTTCTATAGTAACTGCACAAGGACGTGTCACATCATCTGATGACTAATAATAAACGGATTAAAAAAAACTTGTTTAACTAAGTAAAATGTATCCCGGTTGATTTGGTGAAATTTTTGTTACCAAATATTTCTTTAAGATTTATGGAAAGAGTGTTGGTTGTTTTAAAAGTCAGTGCTTTCTAGCTCAAAATAGTTTTCAGGTCAGAGGAGTTTACGCTTTCTGTTTTTTTGGTAAAAAAAAAAAAAAAGGCTATTTTTTTGAGAGATAGAAAGAGAGAGAAAGAGAGCGTGCACTATAACAGCTATAACAAGTAAGAACAGGAACTGTGGTGGTTTCGTGGTTAGTACTTTTGCATTACACCACCTCTGGGGGTTTGAGTACACCTCTGCCTTTTGTGGAGGGTTTGCATGTTCTCACTGTGCTTCAGCAGTTTCCTCCCTCAGTCCATTTACATTTACGGCATTTGGCAGACACCCTTATCCAAAGCTTTTATACAACTGAGCAATTGAAGGTTAAGGGCCTTGCTCAGGGGCCCAGCAGTGGCAGCTCGGTGGACCTGGGATTCAAACTCAAAACCTTTCGATCAGGAATCTGACACCTTAACCACTAAGCTACCACATCTCAGTCCAAAGACATGTGAGCCAGGGTGATTGACTTAATTGTCTGTACTGTATGTATAGGTATGTGAGTTTTTGTGATTGTACACTGTGATGGGTTGGCACCCAGTCCGGCCCCTGGGATAGACTCCAAGTAACACGCATTCTTTTGTAGAATAAGTGGTACAGAAAATGGTTGGGCAGAGAACAGGAATTGATGCTGCATCGCACACCCCTTGGGCATTATTTTCATGTAACATTTACAGCATTTGGCACACTGCCTCATCCACAACAACTTATATTTTATCTAACTTTTATACTCAGCAATTGAGGGTCAAGGGCCATGCTCAAGGGCCCAACAGAAGCAGCTTGGTGGACGTGGTGTTCAAGCTCACAACCTTCCAATCATTATTCTAACACCATAACCACCTGAGCTACCACTTCCCAGCACAGTCTATCGTGTGATATTCCTCACATAATAACAAGTCATGGACTAGTACACTATATTGCCAAAGGTTTTGGGACGTCTGCCTTTACAAGCACATGAATGTAATATGGAGTTGTCCTGCTCTTTTCAGCTATAACAGCTTCAACTCTTCTGGGAAGGCTTTCCACAAGGTTTAGGAGTGTGTTTATGGAGAATTTTTGACCATTCCTCTAGAACCGCATTTGTGAGGTCAGGCACTGATGTTGGACGAGAAGGCCTGGCTCACAATCTCCACTCTAATTCATCCCAAAGGTGTTCTATGGGGTTGAGGTCAGGACTCTGTATAGGTCAGTCAAGTTCCTCCACACCAAACTCACTCATCCATGTCTTTATGGTCCTTGCTTTGTGCACTGGTGTGTAGTCATGTTGGAACAGGAAGGGGTCATCCCCAAACTGTTCCACAAAGCTAGGAGCATGAAATTGTCCAAAATGTCTTGATATGCTGAAGCATTAAGAGTTCCTTTCACTGGAACTAAGGGGCCGAGCCCAACCCCTGAAAAACAACACCTGAATTCAATGATTTGGAGGGGTGTCCCAAAACTTTTCACAATATAGTGTATGTTAGAGGCTTCAGATAATGTCATTGTAAGAATAAACAGATTAAAAATCTGTGAAAAACATATACCTTATACGTTGACGTTTTCTGTTAGAAGAAAAAAAGAGAGGCACCATCATGCATCACTGTGGGGAGAGTGTTCACATAACACCTACAGGTTTTTTATTTGATTTTGCTGATTTTGACCTTAAACAGTTTTATAGAACAAATAAACACCAAACATAATATCCATAAATATCTATGTGCATCTACATGAGAGAATTACTTCAGTAACAGCAAAGAATTGCAAAACCCATTGTATCATTCTGTCCCCTGTTAACAGCCATTATTTATTATGTGTGCACATACTCTACCATGTTTGACAATAGAACATCTGGAACATCTGTATTTGCAGCAACCTCTTAATCATTGTTCCCTGCATTTTTATGTTTTAAAGCCATTTTTCCTCCTTCTTCTTTTACTTCTTTTCCCAGACCTTGGATGCCTGCTCAGCGCTTTCCTTCCACTTGCTCACTTTCACTACACCTACATAAACCAGCTTGTGTTTCATTTAAATTAGATGAACAATGCCTCCAGAAAATATTCACCACTTCGTGATTATTTCTTTTTTCTTTTTTCTGTATTGCAACATCAAATTTAAATATATTAGAAGAAATTTTTCCCGGCTACTTTTGTAGTGACTATACAGAAAAAAACTTAAATAAAATTATCTAGATGTCCTCAGAATTATTAAAAAAAAACAAAACTGTAAGACTGTGGTATGATAGATTAAGCATTCATTTTTTTACATTTAAAACTCCAAAGATTTGGTTTAACTTTATTTCAGTAGAGCCACGACAAAAGCAGCAGCAATAAAAATCCCATTTTTTAATAAAACAACAAAAATATCTCTAGGGGGTGAATACTTTCTGGAGGCGCAGTATATGAAGGTACATTGGGGTGTGCCGCATGTATATGACGTGTAAATGAAGGACAAGTGAGCTCGTTGCGTGTAGCTTGACGTGTATATGTGGGGATGTGCTCATTCACAACACATTATATTTAAACCAATAATGATCACGTAAACATGAATATACTATAATATGTTTAGAAAGAGGGGGGGCACGGTGGCTTAGTGGTTAGCATGTTTGCCTCACACCTCCAGGGTTGGGGGTTTGATTCCCGCCTCCGCCGTGTGTGTGTGGAGTTTGCATGTTCTCCCCGTGCCTCGGGGGTTTCCTCCGGGTGCTCCGGTTTCCTCCCCCAGTCCAAAGACATGCGTGGTAGGTTGATTGGCATCTCTAAATTGCCTGTACTGTGTGATTGTGTGAGTGAATGAGAGTGTGTGTGTGCCCTGTGATGGGTTGGCACTCCGTCCAGGGTGTATCCTGCCTTGATGCCCAATGACGCCTGAGATAGGCACAGGCTCCCCGTGACCCGAGAGTAGTTCGGATAAGCGGTAGACAATGAATGAATGTTTAGAAAGTATTAATAATATTTAAGCACTGATTTGATGATATACACTATGTGGTGGTCTGGACATCAATGTCAATCGATTTAAGCCTTAATTCTTGAGGCTACAGGTTTTCTTAGTAAATTTGGAATAATCTCCAAGTCAGTAGATGTTTGCATGCGCTCCCTGTGTTTTGAGGTTTCCTTAGGGTACTCCGGTTTCCTCCCTCAGTTCACGACATGCTTTGTAGTTTGATTGGCATCTATAAATTGTCTGTAGTGTATGAATGGGTGTGCGAGTGTGTGTAATTCTGCACAGCGATTGGTTGACAGCCAGTCCAGGGCGTGCCTCGTCCGGTGCTTTCCAGTCCCCCTGGGCTGCCCGTGACCCTGAGTAGGCCATCTGATACAGAAAAGGGATGGTTCACGTTTTGTAGCTATATCTTCATCAAAATCTGCTTTATAAACTATTAACTCATCCCAACTATTATGCTGGCATTTAGATTAATTCTCCTTCCTCTTTCACAAAACACACAGACATACACCTAAAATAATTTTATTGACAAGACAGAGAGTTCATCTCCCTGTTCAACAGCTCAGACCCTTTACAAGGGAATTAAGAAATCATGCTTAGGCTGTGGAAAATAAAGAAAATAACAAATGACTAGACGTTGTGCGAGTTCTCCCGAGGAGGCAGCTAAAAAAAAAAAAAAAAAAAATCAGGTTTCATCAAGGCTGAAGATGTCCTTCACCTGATCCACGTTTCTTACTCAGAGCCATCACTTTTCAGAGCTTTGCTGTAATAGACCAGTCTAGTCCCTGCAAAAACAATGCACAGATCGTGCTTAATAAGCATGAAACAGAAAAAAATGACAGTATGAAGCTGGATACCAACAGTGGCAAGCTGGTGAGCTGTTCTGACTGCATGAATGTGCCAGGACAAGCAAAAAAATAAAATAATAATAATAATAATAATTCCCATCACAAAAAAAGATACATCAGCAGACTAAACCGAAATGTTGACGCAACACAAAATAACTAGAAACATGTACAAGGCCTCTTAGCACAAATGTGACTGTCCTTGTTGTGTGAAGCAGGTATTCTCAGAAGCAGCACTGTTTCTATAAAAGTCAGTGCCATCAAAATCACCAGCATCAGGAGTTCAAGTTACGAGACGTCACACACGTTGGTGAAAAATCAAGTTATTAGACTCAAGGTTATGGTACAGTGATTTGTGCATGTGACATATGTGAACAGAGCTAATGCACAAACGCTCTGGATACACACACCCTTTTCCCAGTGTAAATAATATCATCTTATAATAGATATAGATAAACACACTATGAAAACACACCAGTTTGCATGGATGGAACTACATGAAAACCGATGTTCACGGTATATAATGCAAAATATTGATACAGTATCAGTATTCGGTGACCTGACCATTGCAGCTAACATTAAGTACAACTGAACAGGCATGTTCATGATTCTGTCTCCATAGAGACACAGCTCTCCAGACACGGCAAAGCCTTGGACACCGGCAGTAGCAGGTGACGCTTAAGCACCAGTGACTGGTTTATTCAGTCAAGGATGTTTGAATATCCTCTAACCTAAAGAGTGCATGCTTGTTTTCTAGTTTTTTTTATCCTCTAACAGAAATCTTGTTCTCCACCGCTGCCAGCATGGCGCAAAATCGGGAATTCTCGTTGGCCAGAAGTTTGGACGGTTCGTCAAATTCCACCACCTGCATCAAAAGGACAGAAAAAGTTCAGTGTTAATATTCAACCTTAAATCATGGTGTGAGATGTCTGTACACTGGGTTTACTGGGATTTACCTGGCCCTGGTTAAGCACCATGATGCGGTCGCAGCTGAGCACAGTGTGCAGTCTGTGTGCGATGGTTAATGTTGTGCAGTCTTGGAATGAGTTACGAATGGTTTCCTGGATTAGAGAATCTGTCTCTGTGTCCATAGCAGCAGTGGCTTCATCCAAGATCAAAATCTATTTAAAAAAAATAAATCACAGGTCGGTTCTAAGGAGTGAGCAGAGTCTACATCGGCTGTGTTTAAATATTGTTTTTCAATGCTATTTCCTCTGTTCTCCTTGGGGAACTCCTTGCTAAAGTGCAACCTCATGGACCTCAATTGGAGATGATTAAATTTGTTAAATGTTTCTGGAGAGATAAACAGCCTTCGGGAGCACAAATTTCTGTTGCATTAGATTTCAAGATGACATGCTGATATTATTCTGAGAACTAGAAAACAAGTTAGCTAGTTAGTATGCTAGGCTAGATCAATCAAGCAAACATTTAGGACTCTCTACATAGAATTTGACTACAAAAACTTGATGAACTGTTCATGGAGTGCTTTTATCAAGAACCAATTTACATGATCTAGCCAAGCATTTGTTGAAGGCATTGGTGGCTCAGTGGTAGATTTCTCGCCTACAACAACAACTTGGCACAGGTTTTACGCCGGATGCCCATTTTTCCGGGCTTGAACCCGGGCCTTCCGCATGCCAGCCACTGGATGCAGTGCCGGTCCCAAGCCCGGAAAAATGGGCATCCGGCGTAAAACCTGTGCCAAGTTGTTGTGCAGACCAGTTGGTCTGCTGTGGCGACCCCGAATAGGGAGCAGCCAAAAGCTAAAGCCAAGCATTTGTGGACACCTGACCAGTCACACCCATATGTGCTTGTTGAGCATCCCATTCCATTCCGTTTACTGTTATAACAACCTCCACTAGATTTCCGAGTGTTGTTGTCTCCACTACTCCTGGGTGTAGAGGTCTGGCACACAGTCTGGGTTCCAGTTCATCCCAGAGGGGTTCAGTAGAGTTGAGGTCAGGGCTGTGTACAGGACACTCAAGTTCATTCACTTAAATAGTGTCAAATCATGTCTTTATAAGCTTTGCTTTGTGCACAGGAGCCTTGCCATGCTGGAACATGTTTTCAGTTACACTGAAGGGAAAGTGTAATGCTACAGCATACAATGACTTCTACACAATTACTTGCTTCTAACTTTGTGACAACAGTTTGAGGAAGACTCACATAGGTGTCAGGTGTTCACATACATTTGATCATATAGTAGAGTTTAAAATAGAGTGAGATTCTGGTAGAAGAACAAAAAGAAAAGAGGAGTTAAGGAAAATGTAGCAGATCAGATAACACTGATGTAAGCCAAAAAAAGGGTCTAAATCTATTTCATCAAGAATCATGCAGCCTTGCTGCACTGTGTCACAAAAGTGACAATTTCAATTTTCAGCAAACCTGTCTGTCCTTCTTTTCATTTTTCTGTGTAACCCGTCTATCTATCTTTCTGTCTGTCTACCCTTCCATTCATCTGTGTGCCCATCTTTCTGTCTGTCTGCAAACCTGTCTGTCCTTCTATTCATCTATCTGCGAAACCCATCTGTCTATCTGTAAATCTGTCTGTCTTTCTATTCATCTTTCGATGAACCCATCTGTCTCTCTGTCTGTCTGTAAACAGGTCTGTCTTTCTGTTCATTTATCTGTGTAACCCATCTGTCTATCTTTCTGTCTGTCTGTAAATCTGTCTGTCTTTCTGTGCATCCATCTGTGTACCTATCTGTCTCTCTGTCTGTCTGCAAACAGCTCTGTCTTTCTGTTCATCTATCAGTGTAACCCATCTGTCTGTGTTTCTGCCCTTCTATTCATCTGTGTACTCACCTATCTCTGTCCTTATATTCATCTATCTGTGTACCTATCTGTTTGTACTTCTGTTCATCTTTCTATGTAACCCATTGTTTATCTTCGTCTGTCTGTCTGCAAACCTGTCCGTCCTTCTATTTATCTTTCTATGAACCATTCTATCTACCTTTTTCTCGATCTGCAAAACTGCCTGTCCCTCTGTACATTTATCTTTGTACCCATCTGTCTGTCTGAAAACCTGTCTGTCCTTCTTCATCTATCTGTTTACCCATCTGTCTGTTCATCTAACTATCTGGACAACACTAAAAGTACTTAATATATATTTGTTTTTTTCAGCCTATATGATATGATTATTTATAGCCTTTAAGAATTCTTTGACAAAAGAAGAACATATTGAAGTCACGCTCATGGCTGGTCTGTCGCAAGGTTTGTGATGGAACAGGAAACATGGCAAGCACATAACACAGGATACTGCTGCCAAAATGGGAGCCGAATTTGGAAGACTCTGTCTTTACAAAGAAATTCCCCCTATATATGGACACTTTGGGGGCACACTGCATGTTGTTCATGTTACTATGTTAAGTGCATTCCAAATTAAAACGTCCCTCCTTGTTCCAGCCGCTGTTCCTTGTGCTTAAGTGAAGGGTGTGATGTAAACAATACACCTTATGAGCGTGGATGTAAATCTGGGTAATTATGAAATACCAATATAGTCCTTACTTGATAAATGGTGTCCATAGAGATAGAGATCAGGTTGCCAAACCCTTATCTAAACAGGAGGACATTTGGAAAAGCTCACCTTGCACTGTCTCAGCAGTGTTCTAGCCACACACAGCAGCTGCCTCTCGCCCACTGAAAAGTTCTCCCCGTTCTCCACGACCTCAGACTCCAGTTTCAAGGGCAACTGAGACACCTGTGTATGGAAAGGCATGAGAGACGGTTGTAGGTGTAATCTAGGAGATGTGAGAAGATGGAGCGAAACTAAATGACTGATTGTGGATGGTCTGCTTTCAGCCTGGTGACTTACACACTCCTTCATGTGCGTCCTCTCCAAAGCGTCCCAGATCTGCGCCTCTGAGTATTGGTTGAAAGGATCGAGGTTTGATCTGTTTCGGGGACATATTGTAACGTTTACTTTAAGGACACATGCTGAGAAGGGAATAATAAGTAATGACTAAAAGACTCCCCCCAAAAAAGCACATCCTAAAGTATGTGTTTATTTCTCTTATAACAACAACAGCTATTGCCAGCTATTAGTTTTTTTTTAATTACAGAGTGATAGATCAAGTCAGCTCTTTTTATCACTTGCATAAGTTGCTTTCGGCTGCTCCCTGTTCGGGGTCACCACAGCGGACCAACTGGTCCGCACAAAAACTTGGCAAATGTTTTACGCCGGATGCTCTTCCTGACGCAACCCTCCCATTTTTCCGGGCTTGGGACCGGCACTGCATCCAGTGGCTGGGGTTTGGGCATTGGCTGGGAATGGAACCCGGGTCTTCCACATGATAGGCGAGAAACCTACCACTGAGCCACCAATGCTCCTATTTATCACTTATCACATAATAGCCTTTATTTCACTAGCCTTTCTTGAGCGGTTACCATAGTAACAATACTCTTAGGACACATTAATATAGACCTAATATAGAGCTGCTGTTAAATTTTGGAAAAATTTGGACCAGTCAGGTTCCAGAATTGAACTGAGTGTGTATATGTACTTAAAGTACTAGTAATAGTACTTAAAGTACTGGTATACGTAATTAAAGTTTCTAGTAATAGATCCAAGTAGAAGAGAAAACAGAGAACTGACCTGACAGTCCCACTGAAAAGCACAGGTTCCTGTGGAATGATGGAGAGCTTGCTGCGTAAATCAGCAAGGCCAATGTCGCAAATATTAACACCATCAATCTTAATGCTTCCACCGCATGGCTCCACTAGCCGGAAGAGAACCACTCCTAAGGAGGACTTCCCTGATACAGAGAAGAAAAAGAGCTCATGTCAGTGTGGGTTTTGTGCAAGATTTTGCCCGTCATTACATAGTCAGCCTTGTGTTCTACTGTCCAATGGGGCTTCCAGTGGTTTAAAGGCATTATTTAAACTTTTCATGTTCAGGTCATAATGACTTAAATGTTATATACAACTGATATTTCATGAATATTTAAATTTAAATCTAAACCTGAAAGCAAAGAGCACCGACCTGAACCGGTCCGGCCCACAATCCCTACTTTCTCCTTAGGCCGGATTGTGCAGGAGAGTTTCTTCAATACCATTGGAAGGTCCTCTCTGTACGTCATCTCAACGTTGTCAAACACAACCTCTCCCTCCTGTGGCCAGTCCGAAGGAGGGGCTTTGTTCTTCACTCGAGCAGGAGCCTCCAGGGACAGAGACTGGAGAAGAGAGGGATGAGAATGATTATCGGATTCAAATAGGACTTTATTTATATACTGTACATACGTATAAACGTAAAGTATTTAAAAGGCACGATGAAACTGTAATAGACTTTTTTAAAAAGTAAACTCAGATGAGATGATTTACCAGGAATTTCTAGCATTATTTTATTATTATCATTCAAATTACTGTTAAAATGTGTGGCACTGGCATATCTATTTATCTATCAATGAACTTAAAACATTTCCGTATATTTTTGACAGTGAACACCACTGCATGATTGTACACCAATCAGGCATAAGATTATGAGCAGTGACAGGTGAAGTGAATAACACTGATGATCTCCTCATCATGGCACCTGTTAGTGGGTGGGATATATTAGGCAGCAAGTGAACATTTTGTCCTCAAAGTTGATGTGTTAGAAGCAGGAAAAATGGGCAAGAGTAAGGATTTGAGAGAGTTTGACAAGGACCAAATTGTGATGGCTGGACCACTGGATCAGAACATCTCCAAAACTGCAGCTCTTATGGGGTGTTCCCGGTCTGCAGTGGTCAGTATCTATCAAAAGTATCCTTCAAGTCCTGTAAGTTGCAAGCTGGGGTCCATGGAGTGGCTTAAAGGATCTGCTGCTAACATCTTGGTGCCAGATACCACAGCACACCTTCAGGGATCTAGTGGAGTCCATGCCTCGACAGTTCAGGGCTGTTTTGGCAGCAAAATGGGACTAACGCAATATTAGGCAGGTGGTCATAAAGTTATGCCTGATCAGTGTATGTTCCAAGTGGAAAAATGAAAGAACACCAGTGTTAGATGGGGTAAGGGGACGGGGCCTTAATGGGGTCAGTTAATATCAGAAATCACCAAAACAATGAAAACAGTCTGTAGCACCAGGTTCAAGTACTTTTTTGGACAATGTGTGAGTGATCACTTGCACCAGTTTACTATAAAAGTTAAAATTCAGAGTGCATGAAGGTTGGCAGGTCTGAAGACAACATCGAGGGATGGCAGGGAACAAATATGTTACACGTTACAGATTAATGAATAAAAAATACTAGTATTGAATGAGGAGAGCCATATGTGGAATAACTGTAAGCAAAAGACTGTTTAATACCTCTATGTAGTGGTGGATTCTCTCTACTGAGGTGAAGCGAGCTTCGGTCTCGGAGGCAAGACGGACGGTGAACTGGAACAGACCAGTCAGCTAAGGGAGACAGACACAATCATTTGCTGCTCTTTGGGACCACAAATGTTTCTTTAGACTGCCTGTACCAAATGAAACCCATGGCAGTACTATACTACTGCAGAATAAAGAAACCAATTCAATAGCCAAACCCATACAATCTATATAGACTGCATCACATTCCTTGCTTTTTGCACTCACCTGAACAGCGTAGGATATTGCCAGGCCTGCATATGCAGGGGGAATCTGCCCATGCATGAGGACAATCATCAGTGCTGTGATAGTAATAAGTGCGACACTGATCACATCAAGACGCACAGCAAGCCAGCGCATTGCACAGCTGAACAGATAAAAAGGGGCCTGGTTCTGATCCAGCAGCTCCCGATACCTGAGGAAATGCGATGAAGAACAACTGGAATCAAAGGATCTCAGCTAGTGATTAGACATTCATTATTCAAATCATCTTCAGTTACTGAACAATGGATCCAGAACCTATCCCTATAAAAAACAGGGCTTGAGGCAGAAGAGTAGATCTAAAAATACTACAATTGACATGATTGCTCTGAATGTGTTCCCCAGTATTTAGATGCTGTATTCTTTTCAGACACTAGTTATTGACATAAAACAAATCAAACTGGATTCATCTGGAGTCCTACACAGAATTTGGAGAGAACAGCTGTCATATGAATCAATAAACATCAAGGCAATTAACTGTAAATAAGAAGAGTGATAATATCTCAGAAGTTTCAGACTGAACCTCACCTGCAGAGGAACTCGTCCCCCTTGCTGTAGGCCTGCACTGTGCTTAGACCCTGGATGCTGGAGGCGATGTGGGAGAGGAACGGGGACAGCGTGATGTTGTCTAGCCGTTTGAGTTCACGTATAAAGACCCGAGAGACAGTGTGCAGCAAGATGAAGAGGAGCACCAGTGGGCCCACAGCTGCAAGAAACCATGGAAAGATACTGCTGATCACACCTAGGCAGAACACCACCAGGATCACGTTCTGGATGAACATCTCGGCCTGGAACGGCAGCCGTGTGTCCACTGAGATGAGAAAAAAGAGGAGACACTTTAAGCATGTTGCAACTTCTTGCATTACATTCATTCATGGCCAAAACATGGCTTACAATCCAAACACAGAGCCAGCCAACTAGTAGAATTTAGGGTCTGACTCAAGACCAGGCACTGGCTTTCTAGCAGACTTGGGATTGAACCTTTTTTAACAAATTCACCAAAGAAAAAACGTCAGTAATTGTGGATTATATACACAGTGTGTTCACTCAAACAGGCAGTACCTTCGTCCATGTCTTTGGAGAATCGGTTGAGGATCCGTGCTGTGGGCGTGGTGTCAAAGAACTTCATAGGGCTGCGAAGAATCTTCTGGAAGAGTTCATCATGAAGCCGAGAAGAGGATCGCAGAGTTCCCTGACAAAATATTGTAATTCCAGCACTGAATACAGGTAACCAGAGAAGGCAGGACAAATTATATGCTATTCAAAACATACCGTATACACTACATGTATTCTGCATCTAACCTAACACAAGCTCACCTTAACGAAGACGACGCCTCTGATGAGTTTAAGTAAGAGCATAATGACCATGGACATGGTGTAAATCCCAGCATAGTACTGCATCAGAGGGTTATCCCGCATGCTGTCGCTCACCATCGAGCTGTTCCCCACAATCACGGTGGTGTTCTGTACATGTAAACACAGGAAAAAGACAAGACTGAGTCATATAGGCTGTGTACTGTGCAATTTTGTCCCAGATCACACGTCCTGTAAAAACCTATAACACTGTCACTTTTCCAGTGGAAGAGAACACCATAAATCTGAAACCCTGACAATGTTTCTCCTCTAATGAAGATACTCTCCACAGTGTCATGCAAATCAACACCAATAGCCACTAAAATATTTACATGGCCTTCTCCTATTCCCCCTGCTTTTGTATCACAACAGCATTATTTTTTTTACTTGATGAGAAAACACGGCTCACAATAGTCATACCAAAAAGTGTCCAATAATACATTTAAAGCTACAGTGCATTGTATAATCAGCCAATTATATGGCAGCAGTACACTGCATGAATTAATGCAGATACACGTTAAGATCTTGTATGTGATCTCACTGACTGTGTCGTGGTTGTTGGTACCAGATGAGTTGGTTTAAATATTTTAGAAACTGCTGATCTTCTGGGATTTTTACACACACACACACACACACACACACACACACACACACACACACACACACACACACACGACGGTTTCTGGAGTTTACACAGAATGGTTTAGAAAGTGGCAGTTCTAAGGGAGGAAATGTTTTGTTGATGAGAGAGGTCAGAGGAGACTGGTCAGACTGATTCGAGCTGACAGGAAGACTATAGTGACTCAAATAAGGAGGGCAAATCAGGTACCACTCCTCTCAACCAAGAACAGGAATCAGTCTACAGTGAGCACAGACTTACTAAAGGAAGTCAGGTCATAATTACTGGAGGACTGCAGAACAGAAAATTGTCATGGGTGGGGAATCTCTTAGTGGTGGTTTAGTGATTAGAACATTTGCCTCACCCTTCCAGGGTTAAGGGTTCAATTCTCATCTCCATCTGGTGTGTGTGAAGTTTGTATTTTCTGTCTGTGCTTTAGGGGTTTGCTTGATCTGTCTGAAATTGTCTTTAGTGTGTGAGTGGTGTGTGAATGTATACGTATATTGACAAAAGTTTTGGGACAACCCCCCAAATGCTATGACATGCAGAGGATATCTGATTCAGAATTTGCCATTAGCAGCATGAATCCATGGACCTAGCCTGATTTGTGTAAACAGTTCAGGCTGCTGCTGGTGCTGATAGTGTGTGGAATGTATCAGAATTTCAACACAACAGGCAAGAGGAAAATTAATTCAGGAATATAGTATGGAGGATCAACAATCCTGAACTCAAGGACATCAACATTCACATTAATTCATTAATTCAATTAATTAATAATGGACATTAACATAGTCAGCTCGCTCCCACAACCCTACTAGCTGATGTTCTCTTACCCCACTGCCCTGCTTGATCCAGTAGCTGAGCCACCAATTACTGAAAGCGGTGCTGCCCACGTTGAGGATGAAGAGGGCCAGGATAAAAAGGAAGACAGGCAATCCACCTAAAGCTTGAATATACACTTTGTACACTGCAAAGGGGACTGAACCTTTACCGCAATATTCAGCTTGCATCAGTGGACCTACAGGAAGAGGAAGAGAGTGAGAAATACTTGTCTAGGATATATTTCCATGTTATATAAAACGTATCAAACCGCATTACAGGTGAATTAGGGGTGTAACAATAACACTATCTGTATCAGGTGCTCAGAATATTCAGGATATCAGGACTCTAACCCTAAATTTAAAACTGAAGTGAGTATGGCACTTTTCCAAATTTTTGTTTTTAAACATACTTTACCAATATTCGTCTATGTACTGCAATAAACAAACCAAAAAAATAGTGCTTCTCCTATTCATGACTGTATTTGTGCGTTATAACACATTATCAGTGAATGCACATAACATGATTGGAAAGTTTAAGAAACATACTGTATACAATTCAATTTCAATTCAATTTATTTGTATAGCGCTTTTAACAATGGACACTGTCTCAAAGTAGCTTTATAGAAATATATATTTAAAAAAAATTATAAAGTTTAGTTACTATTTTATCCCTAATGAGCAAGCCTGAGGCGACGGTGGTGAGGAAAAACTCCCTGAGATGATGAGGAAGAAACCTTGAGAGGAAGCAGGCTCAGAAGGGAACCTCATGCCCATTCGGGTGACACTGGACAGTAAATAATATAACTGTTGATAATGTCCTTTCTGCAAAAGCAACCAAGAGCTCTTGAGGAACTAATAGGTCAGTGTAGTTCATTATAGACTTAGCACTAATTCCTTCCTGCCGAAAGCTGACCGATGCAAGGACAGTTTGGAGTCTCCAAGTATACAGAAAATTAAATAATCAGGGGTGCATCTCAGTTAGCTCCCTAGTTCAATAGTCAGGGCACTGATTGAGGAGTCGCCATTTTAAGAGCCATCTGAATATCAAAATCCTTTCAATGCACTGGAACATTCACTCACTAAAATCCCACTATGTCAGCTCTCTCAGCCCGCTTCAAACTTGTTCTGATTGTTAATTTCTAGATTTTTAAACTTAGAAATCGTTAGACTCAAATCATATGTAGAACATCAAATAAAGTTAAAATTCAACCTTTAGGAACTACAACAGAATATATTTAAAGTATAATGTACTTTAAACAGTGTAGTAAAATGTCAGGAAGATAGCAGTGATGTTTTATAATGAGTATGAAGCCATGTCGCTGATAATGAGTTCATGATGTATCTTTTCCCCCATTGTCTACCGCTTATCCGATCTATTCTCAGGTCACGAGGAGCCTGTACCTATCTCAGGCGTCATTGGGCATCAAGGCAGGATACACCCTGGACGGAGTGCCAACCCACTGCAGGGCGCACACACTCACTCATTCATGCCATCACACACTACGGGCAATTTAGAGACTCCAATCAGCCTAGAAGCATGTCTTTGGACTGTGGGAGGGAGCACCCGGAGGAAACCCACCATGCAAACTCCACAAACACAGTGAGCAGGAGCGAGACTCGAACCCAGGAGGTGTGAGACGAACGTGCTAACCACTAAACCACCGTGCCACCTGAGTTCATGATATAACATAATTCACAGCATAGGGAGCTGTCTGGAATGCACCCCAAGAGTTTTTCTTTCTTTTTCAAGAAAGGCGCACGCTATGATTTCAAACAGCTATGCCGGTAAGTCACGGTCACGGGAAGTGATCAGTGAATCTCTATTTGTTACCTCCCAAAATTAAAAAAAACAAAAACAACAACAACAACAACAACAACCAGATGTTAGAACATATTCTTTTGAGAGATAGATTTTGACTGATTGTATTCCTTTATGATGCAAATTCAATAGCAGCCTGCCAGCAAAATGGCTTCAGGAAATGTAGAGCTTAAAATATTCCTGATACTGGTTGTACATGCTGTGTTTTAATGACTCACACATTACACATAGTGCTGCACCTACCATTGTCCTTGCTGGGAGGTTTCTCCTTCTTCACAGATCCTGCCTTGGCATTTTCACTTCGTTTCTTCAGAGAACTCCCAGCGTTCTTGCTCGGCAGCTATTAAAATAATTCAATTCAAATGAGCCTTGGAATGTCATGTTTACCTAAAGCACAGATTGTGTGTTTTCTAGGCATTCCTGACATCAAATTCTAAGTGGTCCTGTGAAAACAATGGTAGGAGATGGTAGGAAGTAAAAAAAAAAAAAAAGCTTAAAGGTGAAGAGATTTCTGGACTATGTAGATTATATTAAATAGTAAATATATATAGAGATGCACTAAGGGTAACATCAGCGTAATCACAGAAGGTCACTAATCAGCAGTAATGTTGCTTCGCTTTACAATGCACACAGTATGAATACCGTGAGGGAAAGTTATGTCTCTTAGGAAGCTGCCGTCTCTTAGAAATCGGTTATGATCATTGCAATCACATATGTCATACCTCAATAAAATGAGTGTCTCCGAGCTGCAGGTTGTTAAACATGGCTGCGTAATCTCCATTCAGATTCATCAGGTCTTCATGGCTACCCTTCTCCGTGATGCTTCCCTCTCGCATAAAGATCACTTCATCGCAGTCCACCATGTACTTTTCCAAAAGAACACAACCATGTATGATTAAACCATAACATCTTTATGTCAGGCCTGAAAAGGTGGAGAATTCACAAGCACTATACAGTCAGGAAGCCTAGGAGCTGACAAGTCACATTTTTTTCCTACCTGTAGCTGGTGAGTGACAAAGATGATGGTCTTGCCACGGAGCTGCTTCTTAATTGCGTTGTTAAAGATGTGGTTGCTCACATGGGCATCTAGAGCACTCAGGGGATCATCCAGGATGTAGATGTCCCTGTCACTGTAAAGCGCCCGAGCCAGACTCATCCTCTGCCGCTGACCTCCGCTCAGAGTCGCCCCTCGTTCACCAATCTAGTGATCAAGAAAGAAAATTTACATGCAGCTTATTTGTATAGACATCGAGAAGAAACTTTGCTCTCCATAATATACTCAATCCTCATAAAAATAAAATACTATTTGACAACAAAGTTATTGAATCTGATTGGTCAGAAGGAGTTGATTTTAAAAAGAGCTTATTTTATGTATAAAAACAATATTGTGGTACAAGAAGAATAAAAAAGTTTTATTCCTTACTTAACATGCAGATGATTAATGTGTTTGACTTCACAGCTTACCTCAGTCAGGTCAGAGTTAGGAAGTATGGCCAAGTCCAGTCTCAGACAGCAAGCACTCAGGACTGCCTGGTACCTACGGCAACCAAAAACAGAGGACTTATTATGGGATGGAGAGGTGCTAACCCAGGAAATGACAAAGTCTCTTAAATAAATAATCTCTACAGTTAAAATACAGACCGTGATGCAGCAATTAAGCAACTAAAACATACCATGCAGCATTTAAGCAACTAAAACTGAACCTTTTTAATGTGGAATCAAATAAAAAGACAGTACACAAATACATGGTTTCTAGAACCAGTCTGTCCAATATCATGACAGTCACATGTCTAATACTTTCTCACTCCACTTCACACATTTTATCTGCTTAGACAAATAGAAAAGTTTTGCTGTTATTTTTGAAATATAAGCAAAAATACAAACATTTTTCACCATAAAATCCCTTAATAGAAGACCGCAGACTTTATACTTTCCTTCTTTAGCACTGAAACTCACCTTTCTTCCTCATAATCCTTCCCGAACAGGATGTTGTCACGAAATGTAGCATTGAGGATCCAGGCTTGCTGGGCCACATATGCAAAATTTCCATCCACCGCCACTGTTCCTTCTAGAAGAGTCATCTAATCGATAGACAGAACAGAACAGCGTCTCATCCATGTCCTGGGACAGTCTGTCTGAATCACTAGTTATGACTGAGTAAAGAGAGTGCCGGATACCTGGCCAAGGATGGCAGAGATGAGTGAAGACTTTCCACTGCCAACACTTCCGCAGATACCCACCAGCTTCCCCTGCGGAGTGCATGGTGAAAATAAAGACATGTTTAAGACACACACCAGAGAGGAGCTACAGGATGTTTCATTCAGAACACTTAAGGATTTTTTGAGCGTCCCACTGAGGGACCATAGAACAGAGTAAACACTGAAAGAGTTTCAAACTGAATACTTTTAGGACACCAAGAACCTTTAATTATTCACTAAACTTTTAAAAGACCCCTATTTTCCCAGAAAGTGAGGCCTGTTGTATTGCATGCATGTGAACGAAATCAAGAAATCAATCAATATCCTCCTTTATCAAGTGCTGCAACTAGGAATCTGGTCTCAGTAATAAATATAAATTTGGACCTTCTGTATGGTGAGGTCGATACAGTGCAAGGTTCTCTGCAGCCGTTGGCTAATGGTGGGTACAGGCAGGGTGTGATCGTCTTCTCCTGAAGGTATGTCGTTGAACAGCTGTCTGTGGTGCTCCTCCTCTACCATCCCACAATCGCCTGAGTTCTCTTTGTGGTATCGTTTCTTACGTGCCACTCTCTGACTCAGCCCTACGTAAGGAGTGCCACGTGGTGTAGGCTGGGCGCTGTGCCCGCTCGTCTCCCAGGCAAAACTCGCCCCACTCAGTTCCACAGATACGTGGGAGCTCTGTGGTTGCTCATGAATTGTCCTAACCTCAGCCATTATGAGAACACTCTGGAACATCACACAGATGTAAGACGTTAGCAAACGACTGTATGTTTACCTGCACTTCTACTCATCAAATCCAAAAACTGAAGCTGAGGCAAAAAGTAAAGATAAAAGAACAATAGAGAAAAGCGTAAGGACAACACTCACCTTGAACCTGTCCATCGCAACAGATGCTTCGGAAAGGGATTTGACCGAGAAGGGAGTGACTTTCAGAGCAAAGGTCATGGCATTGAAGATGGTCACGACGGTAAATGCCTGGAGGAGGACAGATGTTCAGCATAAAATGCTCAAGACAAGTGCAGTGTGTTTGTATTTACAAAAGTGACCCTACCTGAGCAGCAGTGAGGTCATAACCTAGCAGCATATGAGTGGAAAAGGTTGCCACACTAGCAATCACCACAACGATGGGAGCCACACCAACAGTAATACTCTGGAAATATCCTGTTCGCTCCAGAATCTGCCTTTCTTCATCTCTTATTCCTGCAATATTACATTCAGAGAGTTATCACTGACCACAATTCCAACAACAACATATAGAAAGTGCCTATAAAAACAAAAAAACCCCAAATATCCTTACTTCGTAGAACTTGGGAAAACGGCTTCACCCAGGCGTACATCTTAATGAATTTGATGTAGTTCAGGATCTCGTTCATTTTCTGAACACGCCGGTCAGTTACAGCGACTCCCTTCCTCCTGAAGTAGGCAGTGAGTCTGGAGCTGAACATCTACAAAAATGAGTTGAACAAAAAGAAACAAAAAATTATGACGCAGAACTATTTCAGGAAACCGTGTTTCTGGAACACTTCAAAACCCACTGCTCACCATGGTAGGGTAGAAGAGGATGAAGACAGCAGAGCCTAGTAGAGATGTGGGTCCAAGTACTGAGAGATTGTAGGCCATTCCTAACACAGCAACAAGGGGGCCTCCTGCCAGCAAGCTGCCCATGGCTGCCGCTTCAAACATGCGCTGGCCATCGTTCGAGCACATGTTGATCAGCTGGAAACATCAGTGCATGCATACTTACTTTAGAACATTTCACTATTCCTGCCATGTTGGCTTCTAAACAGATGTCTGGATTTTCAATTGGGTGGCATTTAACCTGACTGACCATGTACAACCTCCAGACAGGTGACCACAAAGAAAAAAAAAAAAAAAAAAAAAGTTGTTGTAATAAAAATGTGGCTCTACAGTGGCTCTGAAGGTCATCGCATATGATTTACATTCAGTTTCATACCATTTATGCGCCCTTGTGCACTGAGATTTAGGATGAGGGTGGAGTTATCCTGGAATTGACCACTCTTATTAGGATACATATCGTATCTCAAACCATGGCAGTAACAGCTCTATAGTGTAACAGAAGCACAGTTTTTCCTTTAATCTCTCACAAAACTGTAACTTGTTCAGTTAACAGTTAACTGCAGTGATGCTGGGAATTTTACTGGCCACACCTTTAGACACCTTTATCTTCACTCACTACGATTTAGTCATTTTATAGCCGTTATCAAGATTCTGACCAAGTTTCTGACCACGCCAGTGATGCTGACTGGCTGTTTTGAATTTACTGAGTTAATGGATAGTAACAGACGGTTCACACCAATTGTACACCTAAAAGTCACCTAAGAATGTCTTAAAATGAGCGACTGGAGGTGTATCTACAAGGCAGGTGTATATAATAAACTAGCAAATGAAGGACGCTGTTCAGGACTCACCTCTCCGACAGACTTCTCGCGCAGGCTGCGGAGGTGCAGGATCTTGTGGAAGGCCATGGTGAGGATGGCGCCGCGCAGGCGAGTACCCGTGCGGTAGTTGAGTGCCCAGGTGAGGGCAAGTGACCAGGAGCGCAGAAGCTCGGTGCCCAGCATGCCGAGCACCAGCAGCAGGCCGTAGGGCAGATCGGGCTCACTCTTCTGAGTGTACTCCAACAACCGCCTTACCACAAAGGCCTATAGAGAAAGGGAGGACGAGCAAGGGGGCGACAGGACACAGCACGCGTGACTGAGGGCACACACGCCTCCTTTCATCTACAGTCCTACTGTCATTCCTCACTTTGCATTCCTTAATCTTTCTAGTTATCGTATCCAAAGTGCACTAGATATCTTTATCGGAGTGCACTAGATGCATGGTTGAGAAATGGACTGAATGGTGTTCTAATCATGTAAAGAAGTCAGTGAAGGTAAAGCAACTTCTACTAAGAAGAAATGGCAGCCATTTTGAGATTGTGTTCTAATCGTTTACCTTAGGTGGCCCTTTTCTCTACCCTTTGAAAAGAACAAGAGAGACAATGAAACAGCACCAATAGCGCTAGGTTTGTGGACAAAAAAAAAAAAAAAAAAAAAAAAAAAAAGACATTGCACAGCTAACAACATGTTATTACACACATCCCTTGTTTTTTTTGTTTTTTTGGCGGATTCAAAGGCATTTTACCTACAGTCAGATCAGGCTGGGATACAGGACGGAGACGCACTTTTGTTTTAATACCTGAAAATCAATATGAGTTAAATCAAAAAATTAGGAGCAAAGAGCATATAGGTATATTAGACAAGAACAAGAACAGCAACTTCAGCATGGCACATACACGCATCTTCCACATCACTCGGAATCTCACACACAGAGGCATTCAGTAGATCTCATCACACAAATACTGAGAACATTCGCCACCATTCACATGTGGTTCATCACAGCAGCAAGATTTTATTTAAAAAAAAAAAAAGAAAAAAAAAAAGTGGATGTTTCAAAGTGGATATCACATCCATGATGCACATTCATGAGACAATAAAAAACATGTACCAGGAAATAAAAATGTACAAGATGCAGAGAAAGTAAATTTTAATAAAAACGCAAAGAATTTAAATAGGTCAAAGGTCTTCCAATCTCTCATCGGAGCCAGAGTCATTTGTAATTAGGTGTAACATGATTTGCATATTTGTCACAATACGTGTCTTCTTGTCTATGGCTCAGTGGAACAGCTTTTTAAAAAAAAATAAAGAAAAAATGAAAAACAAAAAATCCCCATAAACGGTAAAAAAAAAAAAAAAAAAAAAAAAAAAAAAAAAAGACCACTGAGGTCACTGAAGGAGTCCACAGATGATGCGTTCAAAGAATTCATCAACATACAAAGAAAAATGAAATGAGATTTAAAATGCACCATGGCATCTCTCCAGTGTAAGAGCTTATCAGTCCAAATAAAACTTAACTGTAGAACACAAGTCCTGTTGCTTTTCTGTTTCATCAGGATTTTTTTTCGTTGCTTTGCTTAAAATCAACAGTCCGTTCGCGCATGGCTAAATGACGGACATAGAGTCCACTTCAATTACAAATGACACATTAGACAGCTTAAAGCGTAATTCATTTCCAAACCAGTGACATTTCTGCTGGATCAAAATCAAGAAACAATTTCTGGAGGTGAGAGCAAAATAGAGATACGAGAGAGTGGCGAGAGATTATCAGAAAAGGGAAGAGAGAGAAAGAGAGAGCGAGAGAGAGATTGAGAGAGAGAGACAGATGGGGAAGAGGGGGGAATAAAAAGGAACAAACTCTTGATCCAGCCCTGCATAAGGAAACGTGCCCTTACCTCGCGGGCGTCATCACGTGTTCTGTCTGCCAGTGTTCACTCCGCTGGTAAAACCGACACCCTGTGGAATCTAAAGAATAGCCTCTGTCACATGTCTCTCACATGGGGCCACAGCCACCTCTGTCCCCCGAGCAAACCCCCCAACCCAACCCACATTCTCCCTTTATTCGCCATCTTCCCAAATTATGTTGCCTAACTCAAAAAGAAAAAAGGGAAGGAAGGCTTGCTTTAGCTAGATATCGTTTTACAACGAGTTAGGACTCGACGACATGTCCCTGAACAAATCTATCTAGAAGGAACAGAAGTAAATGTTGATGTAATGCTATATATATATATAAGTCATCTGGGATTTGGGGTAAAATCTGGAGTCCTCCAGAGGGTGAGGGAGGCAGAGACTTGCCGTGTCACCATGGAGGGACAGTGACAGAAGCTCTCCTTGTAAAGCCAGTTAGCCTATCCTCCTGACACACCTTAGTGTACACTAGTGCTTTTGCATCGGTGCCATACAATCCGAATTTGTGACACAAAGCAGTAGTGGATAGCGATACAGCTTTCTTAAAATTCAGAAAGAGTGCCTATGCTTTCTGGTTAGTCAGACTTCAAAGAAGAATTCAGTTGTTTCACTTCTGGGCACTTCATAACACTTACTAGGTAGTTTGGAAATATCTGCAGGATAAAGTTCATTTCACGGTCCAATCGCTTATTATTTACGTTTAAAAAATAAATAAATTAAAAAAAAGTCAAAATGTGATGTGCAATTGAGTAAAAAAAGGGTTGATCGCATTATGAATGTGGGCAGAAATTTCATTTGAAACCTTGTAGACACTAAAAAAAGTGAATATTCCCCTTACCCAAATGCAGTAATAATTAGCTTTGTATTTAGTTATGGAAGATATAAAATTGCACCAGTTTAGGAACATTCATGGAAATACTTCCAGATAAATTCATGTTGACGATTGAGGAAAACTTCATGTCTTGGGTGACTACATTGAGGTAAGGGAAAAGCTGTGCGTGTTTTTTTTTTTTTTTTTTTTATAGAAAATTTCATCACATGCTCCCTAATATGTCTTCGGTCATCTCAGCAAACAAGCATTTCTGAGATAGATAAAAGGTTGACCTAAACATCTGGTGTACTCACCAATGCCCAAGAAAGTGCTGTGAAGAAACCAGAAGGAAAATAAAATGGAAATTCCCTTGAAGTGAGTAAGCCCTCCTTAACAACATGAAACATATCTAGATGGAAAGAAAAGTGGAAACCTTTCCAGAAATGCAATATTCAAATTCATATTGAAATTATTTTATATAAATGCATGAAAGTGCATGAAACTCTTTTGGCTTTGGGGGAAAAATGTAAGTTGTTTTTAAAAATCCTACAAAGAAAGAAATCTGTGATGGAACTAAGAAACTTCAGAATCAGACATGGTAGAAAACATTTACCTGGCAGCTTGGAAATGAAAAAAAAAAAAAAAAAAGCGGATAGAAATCAAGTCAGTAAACAAAACAAAATAAAAAGGCCGCAAAGATTTTGAATCTAGTTAATTTGCAAGCTAAAGTAAATCACATAATCCCACATGTTGGTTTTGAGGTGTCACCTTTAAAGCACTAAATAAATATACACTACATATAAATGACCCTTTATCGTAAATGTATTTTGGCGACCACATTTTAAACACAGTAATGGTAACAGCTCTGGTAAATCTTTACGACACATTCCTATTTCATCCTATTCACCTTCCATGCCCCAGGGAAACACTCACCTTTGCGTTTGACCTGAAGCAGCAGGCTTCGGTCAACCTCAGAGCTAATGATATATAGAAAGAGAGGGTGATAGACAGCAAAAAGAAAGAGAGGAGAAGAGAGAAATGGAGAGGCAGGGGCTGAAATGGTGTTACTTACTGGGCCGCTGAAGCCCGCTAGCTGAGTGACCATGAGGCACAGGACGGACAGCAGCAATCGGGTACGACAGAACAGCCAGACCACACGGTGGAGAGAGGCCTGGTCCCCTCGCTCGTTCAGCTCCTTCTCCCAAAGTCCTGCCAGCCTGCACACACACACACACACAAACACACGCGGCATAAACACCTAACCTTCTCCTATCAACTTTCCACATTTAAGTGAGCCAAGGCAAGCTGTGGCCATTCTTTGATCAACTGTGGAGACCTTTAATGATTTTCAAGATTCACAATGTCCTTTAAAGTCTGGTATAAAAGACTAAAAAGTTCTCCAGATGTTCAAAAGTAAGAGAGTCAAACAATATAAGATTTCAAGAATACTTTTTGGCACCAAGAGATTGTTTGCTGTTAGTAAAAGTCTTACAGCAGATTATTTCGGATTTTTATAAAAAGTTAGGTGAAAGCCTCCTGGTGGGCCAGCGGCAGGATCCAGGGCTCTCATTGCCACGGACTGGGTTTGATTCCCATGCAAGGAGCTAGCCCAGCCACGTAAGAGTGAACTCTCAGTGCTGGTCCTAAGCCTGGATAAAATGGGATCAAATGATCCCCTGTGGTGACCCCATACAGGGAGCAGCCGAAAGAACAACAACATAAAAAGTCAAGTAAGAGCAACAGTGGAAGTTTTTTTCGGAAGTTGGAGTATAATAGTTTCCCCCAAATTGGTAATGCTACACATATTACACACTAAAGCTCATTAACACAGAGAGTAAATACAGCAAGTCCACAAGTTCATCTTTGTCTCAAGTCTGAGACCAGCTTGAAATTCTGTAATCGTAATTCAACAATTTTTTGAAAACTAAAATAAAACAAATGCAAAATGTCCATTATCTTTAATATACAATATTGAAGATTCTCCACTATTTTTAGTAACCTATTTAAATGTAAGCAAATTATTGACTCGATATTGACCATGTTAGCTGCGTCATAAAAGGTCAAATGCGCCTTATGGGGTCATTTCTCCTATTGAAGCATTTGTTCAGATGACACTGATGGATTGAATCTAAACTGGATCATAAGCTTTTTCACAAATTGTGAAGACATGCTTTATGAAGACATGCTTTGAGAAAAGGAGACACTCATTTAAAGAAAACCATCCCCACTCCATCTGTGCAGACCAGTGTAAGCTTGCCAAATAACTACACCCTAGACAAGCTCAATGAGTACAGAATTTCATGAAGTTAAATTTGATAGTTTATTGCATGCCTGGCTCCAAAAGCGCCAAGGCTGACGCACTCCCCTGCATTCACAAGGTCAATCCTCGCCCACAAAGAGAGGACATCATTGTGCCTCAATCATGGAGTCTAGAAATTATGGAGGTAAGCCGACAGACTGTGTATTGTGAATATGATTCCTTCCTCATCCATGTGAAATCAGGTTAGTGGGTTTCCACCTTCAAGTTCTGCTCAACCGGTTCAGTTGCCTGTTCCTTATTGACCCTGATCCTGCATGAGTATCGACTTTCTTCACTAACAATGTGTACAGTAATACCCCGAAAATTCGCGCTTCTGAATCTGCGGCTTCACGAATTCGCGTGTTTTTTTCCCGAGGGTCCAGCGGATGTAATCCGTAGAGTTTTTCGTGACCGGTAAGTTGTATATATCATTTTTAGCGTTAATTTGCTAAGAATAATAATAAATAGAGATGATTATATAAAAATAATGTTTTGTAATAATGTTGTAATACAGTACAGTATAATTTACTAGTTTTGATACAATACAGCACGTATTAGCGTATAAATGAAGCTAAATTTACTGCAATGCGATACAGTACTGTAAATTATTATATTTTAGTCCTATCGTAGAGGAAACCCTAAGGCCAGCCCCCTTCATCATAATGTTACTGCACAGCCTGATTCATCATCATCAATAAACATCGTTATGTTACATATATTTTAATACTGTGTATATTTTTTTTTACTGTGTACAGTACAATACTGTGTTCTTTATTACCTGAACATTTAATATATTTGTAATGTATGTACAGTACATACTGCCTGAGAGAGAGATTGTACCAAAATTTTATCGTACAATACCCTATTGAATGCAAAGAAAATGGTAGTATAGCATTCAGTGTCTCAGAAAACGTGCTCATGAGAGTTCAGCGTCTCAGAGAAGACGCGAGGGGGCACAAGGTGGCGGACAGTAGACGTAAATGTACATACAGTATCTTACAGTATGTACTTTATAGTACAGTACTGTATATGTCTAGTTTTACCTGTTCAATTTTAAAGGGTAATGTAAATTATAACATTTTTAAATGAACTTGAAGTGTTTTGAGGATATATTTAGTGCTTAACATATGAAGATAGTTATTTATAGGCCTTTGTTAGTTGTCCGTCCAAAATTCATGCATTTTCAAAATTCGCAGGCGGTCTAGAAACGTAACCCCCGCTAATTTCGGGGTATTAATGTATTTTATCTATAGATTTTTCCAAAGCCGCTCGACTAATCCCAGTGCACAAGCTTTCCCCAGCTATACAGACAGCTATAACGAGGAAAGAGTATAAACAGGGGAATCCAGATAAACTCAGGCGTATGCAGAGCTGCACAGCTTAATATCAACATGAGCCTCATAGCATCATGAATAAGAAACTAATAAGAATAAGGCTATCACAGCAACAACGTTGGTGCAACTAGCATTCCGAATCTTGCTGAAAAAATGAAACATTCTGGAGGGAGATTTGGCGTTTGTATATAAAATTGACCAGTGTATATATGCATCGTATCATGCGAGATGAAGGATGAAGCAGTGTGAGCTTTAATGTCTTCAATCCTACTGGAGTCGCTCCATATATGCATACAGTTAGACTTTTCTCAACTTTGTGGTGAAGCTGGACATGCCCACATGTGGAACATAGCGTTAAGAGTTTACTGTACATGGAGTGAACATGAATGGTGTTTTATACTGACCGTTTGCTGTTGGTCTCACAGCTCTCCCACTGTGATATAGCCCAAATGTCCTCCAGCAGAAGCTGGCCCTTCTTGTGGGCCGTTTTGGTCAGCGGCGTGAGCCAGCTGAAGGTCATGAAGGAGAAGAGGCCGGCGTTGTCCACCGGGTGCTCGTGTCTGAGACAAAGAGATAGATAAGCAAATAAGATGATAAGCAATCCCATAGATGGACTACCTTGTTGTTGATACTTCATACAACCTCTCTTTTTTTCTGAACTACGGTTAATTTATGAAAACCTTCGGACCAATCAGAAGCAAGAATTCAACAATATTGTTAATGCAATGGCAAAAAAAAACAAAACACACATTCATCCACAGAGTAGCAAAATAAGGAAACATTTTTGTTGTAACCTTCAAATTAGCAACAGCTAAAAACTTACTTGCTGGTAGAGCGGAAAGGCTTAAGGACACCGACGCTGTGGTGGTACTTGCTTCGGCTTCCTTCCTCCTCCAGCTCTTTAGCGTGAGCGACGCTGCCTCCGTCCAACGGGAAACCGCCTTCGGCTCGACCTGCTGTCTCCAGAGCATCCTAACACACACACACATACACGAGTCAGCGATTTTTTTTTGTGCTTCTGCATTACACAAATGTATCATTGCTCCTACTTAACAAAGCAAAACTGGAAAAAAGAAGTGAGGAAGTATCGTAAACAAGTGAAGGGTCAGATGTTTAAGTTTTAAACAAAGAGCAAGAATCAGTTCTTATAGGCAAAGAGCTCACATGGCAAAAACTGGGTGTTTAGTCACAAGCCAAGCACTTTTCAAAGGCTCGTGATTTTTCATTTAACAGAGACACACACACACACACACACACACACAGTTTCAGTGCAAGTCTGGTTTAATAAACAATCAACAATTATTTACACCACACTTTACTCAGTCTTTCAGTTTTTAACTCATCGCTCGGCCAACAACGGACGTTTCCTGTCTAAAGTTTGTTCTTCTGCCAGTATGGCATTGTGCAAGCTACATGTTTGAAATCACTACACTCTGTATTAAACTTTATCTGAGAAGTGATCCTGATTATTCTAATTTGATTTCTTTTGTTAACTATTCTGACATATTTTCTGGTCAGTGGATTTTGCATTGTGCTAAACCGGTAGCTATAAGCTTTCCTGGTACGTTAGCTACATTCACTCTACATCTACAGTACAGTAGCCTCAGATGGTTTCTATCAGACTAATCTACTCTTTCTATTCTCGAACTTAATGTGGTCTATTTAAAGAAGAGCAGATGGTGACACACTGCAGTAAAAAAAACAACATCATTTAAGTTTTCTCCTCTCAGTACTCATCATGTTTAGGAGTAGTTTCTCTGAATTACTGTTTTTCTTTCAGCATTCTAATTTTTTACTATTATAGATCATTACGAAAGAGCAGGCCTAGTAATTAGGGCCTGATCTGAAGCTACACAAACATCTCTCTGTCGAATCTGAACAACAGGACATGTTTTAAACAATAATAATCAGAAAAGTAATTCAATTAATTAATAATAATAATAATAATAATAATAACTCTGTCCAGGGTGTATCCTGCCTTGATGCCCAATGACGCCTGAGATAGGCACAGGCTCCCTGTGAAGGGGCATTGGTGGCTCAGTGGTAGGTTTCTCGCTTATCATGTGGAAGGCCCGGGTTCGAGTCCCAGCTAATGCCTCAACCCCAGCCACTGGATGCAGTGCTGGTCCCAAGCCCGGAAAAATGCGAGGGTTGCCAAGTTCTTGTGCTGACCAGTTGGTCCGCTGTGGCGACCCCGAACAGGGAGCAGCTGAAAGCTAGTACAATGATGCATAACAATAATAATCAGAAAAATAATTCAAATAATTAATAATAATAATAATAATAATAATAATAATAATAATAGGGTGTATCCTGCCTTGATTCCCAATGACGCCTGAGATAAGCACAGGCTCCCCGTGACCTGAGAGTAGATCGGATAAGCGGTAGACAATGAATGAAGAAGACCCAAGAACTATGAACAATCAGGTTGAACAAGGCTGTGTCTAATTCAGTTCAGTTGAGTGTTAAAAAGAAAAAGACTCTTCAGAGAGCCCCTGTTTCCACACAGCCAGTGAAAAACAAATTGCACCGCATCCCTCACACAGTGCTGAGGCTATGACTAACTACTCTGACCAGAGGACACATTATGAGTGTGTGTCTGTAGAAGTGAGGAAAAACAGGGTGATGCTTGGTCTCGACAAGGTGTTAAAGATGTTACTATAGAAATAGTAATGTGTTAGAAGGAGAGTATTAATACAAATCTGTGAATAATCTTACGGCTGCTGTTATAGAAAATTAAAAATCAACACTTTCTAACCAAATTAATTTGTAAATTCAACAGCACTGTGGTATAACATATTTAACTGCCCTGGAAGGCAGAAAAAGCAAGCCGGATTATCCGGGCACTGAAAAAAAAAAAACCCAAAGTGTTTCATGGTCAGATTAAAAAGAAAAACTTGGCTCACTCAATCTTTTAATTGAAGCAGGACAGGTAGCATTCTGTGCTTTAATCCCTTGCATGCAAATCAGAGCGATCCATGACTCATGCACTCACCCATGAGTCATAGTTTCATCGAGCTGATCTGCTGACAGATTAGTTAAAACCCAACATGGCCATTTTGCATAAAAAAAAAAATGAAACCCAACTGAACCTCCTTGTATGATGACGATGCATAAAGTGTGCTGCAGAGTTCACTGACGTGATGCTGCAGACTGTCTGGAATTTGTCATGCGCTGAATAAAGTCAAGGCTTTGTTCCCCCTTGGTGGAGGGTTTCTCAATATGGCAAGAGATGTCGCAAGCCATTTACTGCCAGAAACGTCAGTCTCACCAACAACAGGAGGACGATTGACGTGTCAACAATGGTGGGACGTCTGCATAAAACAGGCTCGGAGAGGCATATTAGATTCCAGCAGCTGATTATAAAGCAATGATATTTGAGCATGAATGAAAAGATCTGCTTAGACAGGAAAATGTCATGAGGCAGTGTGATCAGTAGAGTTTTAGTCTTTCTGTCATGAGGATCATACACTGATAGTGGGTTTGATTCCCACTGTGTGTGCACAGAGTTTACATGTTCTCCCTGTGCTTTAGGGGGTTCCTCTGGGTTCTCTGGTTTCCTCCCCAGTATAAAGACATGCGCTGTAGTCTGACCGTCATCACTAAATTGTCCATAATGTGGGACCTGGTGTGTGAGATGTCCCTATCCTTGTGCCCTGAGTCCTCTGGTATAAGCTTCAGTGTCCCTGTGGCCCTATGGAACATAAAAGTATAGAAAATGGATGGGTGGCTGGATGGATTGAAAGGGTGGGCGGGCAGACGGATGGGTGTATGGATCGATGGATTCGGGTGGGTGGATGGATGGATGGACGGACAGATGGGTGGATGGATGGATAGATGGATGGGTTTGGGTAGATCGACGGGTGGGTGAATGGATGAGAGGGTGGGCGGACGTACGGACAGATGGACGGGTGGGTGGATGGATAGATGGATGGGTTTGGGTAGATGGATGGATGGATGGATGGATAGGTGGGTGGATGGATGGGTTTGTGGATGGATGGATGGATGGATGGATGGATGGGTTTGGGTAGATGGATGGATGGAGAGATAGATGGATGGATGGATGGATGGATGGATGATTGGGTAGGTGGATAGGAGTGTGGGTGGGTGGATGGACGGACAGACAGATGGATGGGTGGGTGGATGGACGGACAGATGGACGGGTGGGTGGACGGATTGGAAGGGTGGACAGGCAGACGGATGGGTGTATGGATCGATGGATTCGGGTGGGTGGGTGTATGGATGGACGGATAGATGGACGGGTGGGTGGGTGAATGGATGGGAGGGTGGGCGGACGTATGGACGGGTGGGTGGATGGGAGGCTGGATGGATAGATGGATGGATATCACCTGCTCCCATTAGGCAGTAACTGAACCACAGATGCCTCTTAGATGAGTGTGAAAGCTTAATAGTGTAAAGGATAAAAACAATTAAAAATACTCCAAAAATAACTGAACTTATGCTTCCTTTTCCAACAATCTGGTATAGGCTTCAGTGTCCCTGTGGCCCTATGGAAAATAAAAGTATAGAAAATGGATGGGTGGATGGATGGACGGATTGGAAGGGTGGACGAGCAGATGGATGGGTGTATGGATCGATGGATTCGGGTGGGTGGATGGATGGATTAGATGGATGGATGGGTAGATGGATGGATTCGGGTGGGTGGATGGATGGACGGACAGATGGACGGGTGGGTGGATAGATGGATGGGTTTGGGTAGATGGGTGGATGGACGGGTGGGCGGACGTACGGACAGATGGACGGGTGGGTGGATGGATGGGTTTGGGTAGGTGGGTGGATGGATGGATGGATGGTGGATGGGAGGGAGGGAGGGAGGATGGATGGGAGGGAGGGAGGGTGGATGGGAGGGAGGGAGGGTGGATGGGAGGGAGGATGGATGGGAGGGAGGGAGGATGGATGGGAGGGAGGGAGGATGGATGGGAGGGAGGGAGGATGGATGGGAGGGAGGGAGGGTGGATGGGAGGGAGGGAGGGTGGATGGGAGGGAGGGTGGATGGGAGGGAGGGAGGGAGGGGTGGATGGGAGGGTAGATGGGAGGGAGGGTAGATGGGAGGGAGGGTGGATGGGAGAGAGGGTAGATGGGAGGGAGGGTGGATGGGAGGGAGGGTGGATGGGAGAGAGGGTGGATGGGAGGGAGGGTGGATGGGAGAGAGGGTGGATGGGAGAGAGGGTGGATGGGAGGGAGGGTGGGAGGGAGGGTGGATGGGAGGGTAGATGGGAGGGAGGGTAGATGGATGGGAGGGAGGGTAGATGGGAGGGAGGGTGGATGGGAGAGAGGGTGGATGGGAGGGAGGGTGGATGGGAGAGAGGGTGGATGGGAGAGAGGGTGGATGGGAGGGAGGGTGGGAGGGTGGGAGGGTGGATGGATGGATGGATGGATGGATATCACCTGCTCCCATTAGGCAGTAACTGAACCACAAATGCCTCTCAGATGAGTGTGAAAGCTTAATAGTGTAAAGGATAATAATAATAATAATAATAATAACTTATGCTTCCTCTCTCAAATAAGACAGCTTTATCTCAGACGTTCTAGCCAAAACAAATGCTGCTTAAGGAACCTACTGCCAAATGAAACAGGAATGATATTGAATATGTAAATAAAAAAAATCTGCTGGAAAATAAGTGTTACTGTATAAGTGTAACTGTGAGTTACTGTAAGCACAAGGAAAAAGATATGAATCGTTTTCCAACAACGCACATCCTGGCGTGTTTTATTATGTTCATCCCACAACAATTTGCCAAAAATTTGTTAACAAACAAAACACTTTAAAACCCTTTACAGATTCATTTAATGTCAGGGAACATCCTGGAGTAAGCTTCCTCACCAGGTTCTGTTTTTTCTCTCATTCTTTCTCCATTGTTATTAATACAACAACAACAACAACAACAACAACAACAACAACAACAAAACACACACACACACACACACACACACACTTTTCTTATCACACAGAATCCAGAAATCGCAAAACCCTCTGTGACTTAACCAAGGCAGTGTATTCTGGGTAACAGGGATGGCATTACTTTCCCTCCTGTCAATCACAGCAACATTAACCAATCATGGGCATGTGTGAGCTCATGTATGCAGAAGAGGGTAGAGTGTGATTTCCTCTGAGTGTGTTACACTGTCCTGTGAAACAGCATGAGCAGCATCTCCAAAAATGGAGTTGGCAGGCTTCATGTCTTGTAGCAAGCATGTGTTTAAGCTGGCAGGTGACCAATTGTAAAAAAAAAAAAAAAAAAATGATAAGAGGATATAAAGAAGACATGTGAGAGTAGATTTCCTGTATAGAAAATGACAAGGTATTTATTTTGTCTTACATAATGCAAGTGCATTTTTTCTGTGCAGCTTAAAAAAAGAAAGAAAGAACAAAACCACAGAACATTTTGTATCACTGGATTTTCTGAATGAAAAAAAAAAGCTTTCTGCAGTGCAAGGACAGCCCCCTGCCTTCATCGTCTCTCAATCCTTCCTGTTCTCTTTCCTCCTTTCTAAATGCAGTCACGTTGCACAGCCACCTCAGGCAAGAAAAGAGGAGGGGGGGATCGACCTATCGGTTGCCAAGGATGCTCTACGCATCACTGCAGCTCTGCAATGCCATTGGCAGTCAGCGCCAGCAAGGGCGGGCTCGGGTTATGTAAACAACTTAGCGCAGCAGAAAGCAAGCGGCCAATCAGGATCCGGACGGGCAGCCCCAGTGGAATACTGAACGGTGGGGAGAGAGAGAAAGAGCGAGGTAGAGAGAGATAGGCTTGACAGTGCAAGACAAAGAGGAAAAAAGGGCAACACAAGACCCTCGCCTAACATGCTGACGAATCGCTGATTGGTGAAAGCGGACGACAATAAGAGGGAAGGATGTGGTGTCCAAACACAAAAACAACAGCTGTATGTTCTTTAGCGTACGACTGCGTCAGCATCATCCCACATCCCTGAAACTGACATTTTAAACTGACAAGGCCCAGACACAAACATGGAAACATTTCAGCAGCCCTAGAATAGATATTATATTATATAGAACTCTTCACACTGACCTGGACGTTGGCAAGCTGATAGTGGTCCACTTCGTTTGCTGGTAAAACCTCTCTGGAGGGAACGGCCCTGTACGCAGAACCTGCTGCCAGGCAGTCCTTTCCCAAATCATGTTCTTTCATCTTCTATTAGCAACCATAGGAGCGCTTTAATGGCCTCCACTCTGAGCTTTTATCTAGCCATACCATCAGAGAGCAAAAAAAAATAAATAAATAAAAGTACAGTTCAAGAACTCTGTCTATAACTATAGTTCATGCAGATCACTTTTGGTTATTTAGCTATGCCATGAATGCCCACGTGCTTAAGTCTTATAAAAACTGTATATACTGACATTATAATAAGATAAGGCAAGGAGTATAAGAAGACAAATATAACACAATATGCAAAACTCATCCCATTGTTTGATTCATGATGGCTCAAGTTTAGTTTCCAGAATTTTCCAGAGCTCCAAAAAAAGGGAACTATTTACAGCTAAAAAAAAAACCCACAACATTCTCACTATCTTTCTCAGCCTACATGTTAGACAAAAACAGTAACAGAAAAAATGTCTGAGCACCATAACGTAACGAGACTGCAGTTCAGAAATAAGAGGTTTAGGTTTAGGCTGTGTAACATCTAGACACCTGCAGTCTACAACTACTAACAACAGTATCTGAATATGGATTCGTTTAGAATTTTACTATTGCTAAATCTGCTCTATTCATAGTCTAGTTGATTGACGAGCTCCCCAAAAACATTCAACACATTTCACAAGTCATGAATAAACATCTAGCTTCAGGATTCACCAAAAAATGTGCCAACGTCTGAGCACACAATAACACACTGCAACAAACTCACCCGAGACCATATAAATATATCCTGTTTTCTTTCTCTTTCCTACATTACAGAATTTAATGACATCCTCTGGGGCCCACCAGGACAAGCGTACAAACACGTCTAAAGGGAAGTTCCTACAGAGCCCTGGACGAGAAACCAATGCTTCCTCGTTGACTTTTTCCCCCATCACATAAAGCACTGCACTGTTTGAAAGGCTGATGTAAACACCTGTAATCTGGTATTAACCAGGATGAACTTGACTTTGAATACCTCTCCTTATTTTCTGACAAATTAAACAACCTGATCATGATCATGGACACACTAAGATGATTCTATATTGCACCAGTCAGAGAAAATGCAAGCTTTAATATGGAGAAATGTATAATAATAATAATAATGATAATAATAATAATTATTATTATTTAAAGATTTTATATCCTTAGCATCTCCAGGGAAACCCAAAAGGCTGTTTTGGCTATATAAATAGAGGAGCATCGGTTTAGATTATATAAACCTCAAAAGCATAAATTATTTAGATATGAACATAGAGTATTACACAATAACCTTCTCCCATAGAGATGGTCATTTAATTCCAGTTACATTATCCGTTGGTCTGTTACATTATCCGTTGTCCTTTCAAGTTTACATCTAAATCTACATCAATTTCACTATCGGTAAAACGTCTTCTTGCCTACACTGTAACCAAGGAATTAGTATTGCTAAATGCTTAAATATATTGTTTCAGAATTGTAAAAAAATAGGATAAGTTTACCTGAAAGCCGTCCTCTTGACGATCTGCAGATTTCGAACAGTAAAAAAAAAACCCCAACTCCCTTATAAAGCGTCCTAGCTGCGCTGTTAGGACCCGAGGCATGATGGGAAATGTAGTTTCTGTTACCAAAGGCGTCGTAGCAAGTTGGCGTTAAAAGACAACAATACCCGCAAGGCACTAAAACCAGGAATTATCGCGAAGCAAAAAATATGACGGTAAACAGGATGAGCTTGTGTTACACAAAACAGCAATCGGTCATTTTGTTAAATTTCATGCCAGCATCGTATTAAGAAAAGGGGATCCATTCACTTCCGTTCAGTGAAAGTGTTTACACTGTATATGATGTAAAACAGACTCCTATCGCTTCTGCTTCTCTGGAATAAAACGGACTCGTCGCTGAGCCCATCTTTAAACCATGAAAACTGGTCACATTATTGTGTGTTTAGGAACATAGAAACACCAAAATAGACTACACAAAGGGAATACACTTGACCACCAAAGATTATTAGCTAGATTTATTTGAAGGTAATTTAACTCCAGATTAAATATTCATAGCTGCGGGTGAACCTGGTAGATTTGCTTTCAAACAGCACGTATTAAACAATCTTGTACTTTTTTCTTTTCCAAAACGCCATGGGATAAACAGCTATTAAATGAATGTCTCACAAAGCTGTTACTGATCACAATCACAACACAAGGTGAAGTGTTTCCCAGCCTCACTGTGTAAATGTAACGTCCAAACCCATACAAGCACAAAACCTTCACTTCAGTGTGCATGAGCCGGTCACCATTTGATATCTATACATCTCTCAGTGGCTGAAAAACCTCTGCAGCTGACCGGATTGTTCCGAGATGCTCCAACATGGGACTTTTGCATTGCTGGAATCACTCTGGGAACGTTTGTGATTTTCTTCATGAAGTGGATTCGTAAAGAGTACTATTCATACTATTTCTAGGTAGTAGTCCATTACCATTAATAGATCACTCCCAAACAAGGAAGAAGAATGGAATTAATAAAGTACACTATATTGCTAAATGTTTTGGGACACCCCTCCAAATCATTGAATTCAGGGGTTGGGCTCAGTCCCTTAGTTCCAGTGAAAGGAACTCAATGCTTCAGCATACCAAGACATTTTGGACAATTTCATGCTCCCAACTTTGTGGAACAGTTTGGAGATGACCCCTTCCTGTTCCAACATGACTGCACACCAGTGCACAAAGCAAGGTCCATAAAGACATGGATGAGCGAGTTTGGTGTGGAGGAACTTGACTGGCCTGTACAGAGTCCTGACCTTAACCTGATAGAACACCTTTGGGATGAATTAGAGCGCAGACTGCGAGCCAGGCCTTCTCGTCCAACATCAGTGCCTGACCTCATGTGCTTCTAGAGAAATGGTCATAAATTCCCATAAACACACTCCTAAACCTTGTGGAAAGCCTTCCTAGAAGAGTTGAAGCTGTTCTAGCTGAAAAGGGTGGAAGAACTCCATATTACATTCATGTGCATGTAAAGGCAGATCCTTCTGGCAACATAGTGTATATTGTGAACACAGCCTGTATTGAACATTGAAATGAGGAATGTTTTCATTTAAAATAAATTTGTTTCACATTTTTTATAGGCCCATAACTTTTGTATAAACCTTTTCTTAGTAGAACTACAAAACCATTCTGGATCACAGTTTACTGGTGCACATTTCCCCTCTGTGACATGGATTTCACCACCAAAAAAGACACACCACACTCCCACTCTTGCAAGTGTCTACATTAAAGTTGCTTTTGGCTGCTCCCTGTTTGGGGTCGCCACAGCGGACCAACTAGTCCGCACAACAACTTGGCAAATGTTTTACACCGGATGCCCTTCCTGACGCAACCCTCCCATTTTTCCGGGCTTGGGACCGGCACTGCATCCAGTGGCTGGGGTTGAGGCATTGGCTGGAATTGAACCCGGGCCTTCCGCATGATAGGCGAGTAACCTACCACTGAGCCACCAATGCCTCCTTGCAAGTGTCTACATTAATGACTGAAAATAGTCCAGCTGTTCAGCACCATTTTGTTAAAGAATTTAACAATCAATTTTTCAACCATGTCTTAACTCCATGTACATCCATAAATATGTTCTGCTATTCTTATTTACTGCATTATTGCTATTATTTAGAACCATTACCATCCATTAAAATTTCTTAGGAAAAAAAAAAAAAAAAATCATTAAAAGCACTTGGTCCAAAACATTTGGCCACCTCTGATCGAGTCACGTTTAATACATTTGAAAAAAAAAAAAGGCATACAAGGATTAATTATAATTATATTTAATGAACATTAAGTATAATTATAATAAACTTTGTTGAGTCTGTTAGACACGGGAGGGGTACAGCATCTGAAACACACAAAAAGGACAATGTGTTACTTTCAAAAGCAAGAGCAAATAATTTCTAACCACCAAATGGAAAAGATGAATAAAAATGACATTGTATAATGATATACATCTATACCCTTAAAGCTGTTAGGAAAGTTGTTCAGTGCAGTGCAACCACACCCTTCTCTAAGGCTTAAACAGGCTTAACAGCATGTTTTAAAACTTCCTGATCTTGGTGTATGTATGCATGTGTGTGTGTGTGTGTGTGTATATATATATATATATATATATATATATATATATATATATATATATATATATATATATATATATATATATATATATATATATATATATATATATATATATATATAATACATATACATATACATATACATACACACACCTTCATTAATATTGTTCCTAAATGTTGCAGAGGAAACATAGCATATGCCTTTTAAACAGGTCCAGAAAACTATAAGGTGATAAAACACCTGCACATAAAAACATGTATAGTCTGAGGTCAGTCTCCAGATTAATTTTACCCGAGTAGACTGGCTATTGTGATGATTGAGCTGAATGATTTAAACGTACATTAGAAAAAGTCTCCAGATTTAAGCTGGACAAAAATAAATGGATGTTCTTATTAGGCCCTTGAGCTTAGACAGAGCCCTTGAGCCCTTAAACCTCCCTGCTCCAGGGGCACTGTATCATGGCTGACTCTGCTCTGACCCCCTCTGAATAAGCCAGGATTATGTGAAAATTGGGCCCTTGAGCAAGGCCCCTGGCCAACCCTGCTCAAGGGGCACTGCATCATGGCTGACCTCAACCCACAAATGCTCTGACCCCAACCCACAAGGATGGGATATGGGAAGAAAGAATTTCACTGTGCAGTAATGTACATGTGAAAGACAATTTATTACATGCTTCCTTTTTACCCATTTCCTACCTGGACACTGGCCCTTCTTAACCAATCAATGATTTTTCTGAACAGGATTAACAATACACTGAGATGTTTGATACATTTACTTATATAGTTATTTACTACAACTAGACTATTCTAAAACTTTCCATAGCTTATTTGTCATGTGCTGCAAACTACATTGGTTGCCTGCTAACTCACTTCATTTATTTACCTTAAAACTAATACTACCATGGTACATTAGTGTCAAAGTAAAAATAAGTAGAAAAGCCACCAAACATGACTACCTGGCTCTCACTGGCACCAATTTACCCAATGATGAAATTTGAAATTGACAATGCATGGAATATTGGTACACATGAGATTCCTAAAGCGGGAAATAAACGTATCATGGTCTAGAACATCCATGAGCCCCAAACCAAGGTATTTTTCATGATAAGGCTGTTAAAAAAAAAAAAAATTCACTAGTGACATTTCTTTGATAAACAACATATATCAGGATCTCTAGATCCTGCTAAAGCACAGCGGGTTTTGGCTCGATTCTAGAGTGAAACTGCTTATACTTTCTCATCAATCACAGGGACACTAGCCGACACTTGTACACGTGTTAAACGCCTCTAAACATCCCTTCTTGGCTTCACATGTCAGATCTAAACAGATTAACATCCAGAATTAAATCATGACCCTTCAGCGATTTTATAGCCAATTTAGAGCAGCTTAAGGATTTGCTTTACTCGATGAACTCAATTTCAGAAGGAATGAGAAGTGTAATCAGGCCAACAAGCACTCCTGCGATCAAACAAGTACTTGGTGAACTTTATCTAACGATTTAATAAACCTACCATGTGTAATATCAGCTAGTGAGCAACATGTGCCATTTTTTTGTGTGGATCCACTTACCACGCGTATCCTGTGGCCGATGGCCTTAGGTGGCAGGTTGCTTGTGAACTTAGCACGCACCATGCCACTGTTACCATGAGCACGTGTGACTTTACCCCAGATAACACGGGTCTTATTGGGCTTCCCACCTGGGGTCACTGTGGTCCTAAGGACAAAGCATAATGAGAAAAATATATTAGAACAATATTATATATTTGAAATTTCATGCAACAACATCACTATTAGTTAATTATCCAGTAATGAAGTAGTGCATAATATCATGCAGATACAGCTTACATTCACATCAAACAACAGAACAGAGTAGAACGTTGATGTTTACTATAGACCGGATTTTGACGAGATTGTTAGTGAGCTGGTTTGAATAGTTCAGAAATTGCTGGTTTGGGTCTTCCATACAAAATAGTCTTTAAAGTTTACACAGAATGGTGAATGAGTGGCAGCTCTAAGAGGAAACAAAAAACTTTTTGATGAGATGTCAGGAGAGTGGCCAGACTGGTTCAAGCTGACAGCACAGTCATGTGCAGAAAAGCATCCCAGTACTCAACATGCCAAAATTAAGGCAGATGAGCTACAACAGCAGAAGACCACATCCTTCAAGTCTTTGAAGCCAAGAAAAGGAATCAGAGGCTACAGTGGACACATAGAAACTCACAGAAATTGAACAGTTGATGACATTTATCGGACTGCTTTTTTTCCTGCATTGAGATCTGAATTAAACTCGTTTCATGATTGATTTCCTCCACTGCAAAAGGGGGTGGGGCTGGATCATTGTAGCATTTGAGGCTCTGTGATGGACAGAATATGTACTTAAGCCTCTCCCCCCAACCTCACTCTTCACAGCATAAAGTGCGACTTGTCCTGGGTTTTTCTGTGTATCTGAACATGTGCGTGCAGATTCACACCTACTGGACACTGGGTACTCTTGGATCTACATTTAATCCATAAACTCGTTCTCTACATCCAGACACTGATATGTTTACAAGCATGTTCATTCTGCCTTAAGGCAGCAGCACACTTCAGGTCTGGGGTGTCCAATATTACCCAGAAAGGGCCAATGGAGATCAAATTTTCCTATCAAACTAGCAGAAGAAACACCATCATAGCACTTTTAAAAGCCAAAATAAGCCGATTAAAAACAGGTGGAATCAGGTGTTGCTTCTGACTGGAATGAACACCAGCAGCCACACCAGCTCTTTGCAGATAAAATTGGACACCCATGCTGATCAAAAACTCTGAGGTCTTGGAAGTGCTGGAAATCTAAACTTTCCTGTATAGAGGGTATTGTTAAATGCTTAATTCTTGGCTGTATCCAAGTCTCAGTTAATAGCTGGACTGGGATCAGAGGAAAAGAAAGAGCATTTATTTCAGTTGAAGGGGTCTCTGCAAGAAGTTTGCCACCCACTGCTTCAAATGATAGAAAACTGGACCCAGTACACTCAAGCCTCTATTTGACTAGACAGGCTTCATGTCACATCTGGGATCAGCAAACTCAATCTATGATGTTTATCCTGCTGTGACGTTTTTCAGCTTCCACAGGAAGACCCTTTATATAAGCACAAGTGCACACTTACTTTTTTGCCTTGTAGACATAGGCGCAACGTTTGCCCAGGTAGAAATCCACTTCATCACGGCTGTACACTCCCTCTACTTTGAGCAGCGCCGTGTGCTCACGTTGGTTCCTCAGTCCACGCTTATATCCAGCAAAGATTGCCTTGCACCACAACCTAGGACATGAAGCATAATGGCCACAACATGTGCCAAAAAAAAGTCAAAATATTGACTATTATATAACTATATGCTTCTGTCTTGGAAATCTACCTCAGAAAAATAAAAATTGTGCCATTTTCTTTTCTGCCAGTACTATAATATGAATAAAAAGTGTACATACATAAGAATTTTTTTTTTTACAAATACATCAAATAATGTTAATAGGAAACATCAATACAGTTCAATTCTATAAACTTATGACCATGTGTATGACCAATCACATCACACATAGGTATACAAAAGCAAAATCACCTTCCAGGCATTGTGAAATCTTTTAATCCGGTTTCCTGTGCAGGAAATCTGAAGAAGAAGAAGAAGAAGAAGAAGAAGAAGAAGAAGAAGAAGAAGAAAAAGCAACACAAAAAGTTAGTTTTCTAGTCTGCTGTAGAGGCAGTTGTCATCAGGCTCAATAAACACACTATACAACACTCTTCAAGCTTGAGGCGTTAGCTAGCAAGCTTCCTAACTTACTCACACCGTGTGTAACACTAATAACGCTTAAATCTACCAAAATACCAAAAACTTTACATCTTTTAGTGTGACATCACAGTATTTTATCTGCTTTAACTACAATGCGAATCGTTCATCTCTATGCCTGCAAGCAGCTCAGAGTCTGCTCTCATGCCAACAATCAACACTAAATCTTCACCATCTTGGCTTTATAACAAACATAAAACACAAACCTATAAAAATTAGACGATTAACTACGAGTTGATATAAATATCGCTTACAGTATTAGTTCATAGCATGTTCAAAAATGTTATTTTAAAGCCGGTGATAGAATTTACCTGCTGGATACAGCAATAAAGATGGCGGAAAAGGGCGGCCGAACGGAATTCTGGGTAACAAATTTGGTCGAGAGGGTGTCTGAAAATACGCCTGACTTAAAAGCAAAAATAAAATGTAGTTACAATGTCATAAAAGATATACATTAATAATAATAATCTAGAAAAATAATCTAAATAACAGTGGAACTTCTATTGATATTTGCTAAAACGTACAATGCGTACTGTAGAAGCAAAAATGTTAAATAAGTAAGTATAAACATGTAATAGCAAGCATGCAACCATGTAAGATCAGGGATATTTCTATTTATTCTCACTCTAATATTCATTTAGGAGTTTAACTTTTTTATATGAAATTGGAGGGGGTATTATTTTTTATTTTTATTATATAAGGCACCACAACAAACAGCAAGAACTTCTTCAAATCAGAAATAACTGATTGGTTGATATAACGCGCCTCGAAACGGCTCTCTGATTGGACAGTTGAGAACGGGCTAGCGTCAAAGCGCGTGAAAATGTAAGTATAATCACGTCTTTATTGTGCAAATAATAATATACTGTATTGTTTGATTTTATGATACTGGACATATATCATAACTCATAAAAAACGTAATTTTCAGCTGGCAAAACAGCCAGCTCTTTACGTACACTTCCGGTGTTACCGGAAATAGCCGTGCTAAACTCGCCATTTTATGAGATGCATAAAGAAACAGGCAGGCCATGCTGAAATAGAGCTTGTTTTATGGTTTCTATGTGTTTGGAGGTTTAGTAAGACATTTGCGTCTTTGTAATTCGATAATGTCTGCAGAAGTCGCTCCAGATCAGGTAAAAATGCGTTTCTTGATTTTTTCCCCCAACCATTTTTGTAATTCATTGGTGTTTTGCGGCCTTGTTTGTATTTGAATTTCAGTCACGATTAATCCGTGATGTTAATTAACGATTAAAGCAGTTTGCGATCAGGTGCTGCTTCGGATAAAATAGAAATGTGTTACTTGTCGGTTGTTTTTGTTTTGTTTTAAATTAGACGTTTGAGCCTAGTGAGATGACCAGATGAATACGATGTAGGTCTTCAGGAGGGCGGAGTGTTTCGTCTAATGAGAATATTACAAAAAATACCAACCTAGGTTACGAAATCAACTGCAACTTATCAAATTGTTATTAGCTAATCTTACAAACTAAAGTCCTAACATGACTAAAATGCCCCCTTAGATGTATTTATATAACAGGTAAACAAGCTTGTCAGAAGTCTATACACTATAAAATTGCGCTTTGCTTATAAAACGTGATGCTTTCGCGCATGCGCAGTTTAATAGATGCGCAACTAAATCCCTGCTCCGTCTGCAGTGTTGGCGGTCAGAAGTATTCGCCCTTTAAACTTTCCTTTGTAAACTGGAAATAAAATGGACGTAAATGGGGGTTTTGTGTCACGAATATTTACAAAACAGCCCTTTTAGTTGGAGTTATTTGAATAATAAAGGATGTACACGTTCTGATATCATAAGTATTCGCCCCTCCAGATGCGGCGTTAGACAACATAAAGTAGTATTGTTACTCTAATTTCAGCCTTAGGAACAAAAAAAAAAAAATGCTATTGCTATTTCTTTGCACAGGAGACAGTTTACTACAAAATTCAGTTTTAATGTGTTTCCTTGTTTTTCCTTCATGGTTTCCCACACACACGAAAAAGACCTTTTGTCCTCTAAGCTTACCTTAACACTAATAAGCAACAAGTGACCATTCATTTTCTGCCTCAGTGTGATTTCAGCATATATGACCAGTGAGAGCGTGAGATTTGAGCTGAGATTTACTCAATTCTGTACAGTTAAAAGATATGACGCTCAAAGTGACAAACGACTCTAACGGCTCTAACAATTCCTCAGACTAATCCCGTAGTGCCATGGTCAGACTTTTCTTCAGTTCCCCACTCAGGACTACCTGAAATTAGTTTGGCTGAAAAACAAAAAAAAATATCCCCAACAACCTAACTGTGCTTTCATGTTTTTATATGCAACTTAAATACGTTTTAAACTAAAGTGGTTTGAACGTATCTTAAGAGAGAGGGTTATACATTTTGGCTGCTACTGAGTAACTGAATCAAAACATGCAGACCAAATGATCCACTGGGGCAACTCCAAACAGGGAGCAGCCGAAAGAACAACAACCCAGATACACAAAATTACACAACAAGAGACAAGAAATACCCAGTGTATATGTGTCTTGTGTAGACTATTGGAAAATGCTGTTTTAAAGCACTATCCAGGTTATCCTGTGTACAGTTGTAGTTTGTTACACAGGTTTGAATCAGGTGTGAAGGACAGGAAAGGGGTTCTCCAGGACAAGTGTTGGGAATTTGTCACCTGGCAATATTTCACTCGTTTCCTCCATTGTGAGTCGAGAAATTCCTGTATGAACTGGTGCGGTGTATGAGCTTTATCAAAAGAGAAAGCTGATCTGTGTAACCTGCCTCAATCTGCAAACACAATGAGGCTCTGAGAACAATGTTTGCTAGTTTCCTATCTCTAAAGTGCTCTTCTGTGTTTGACATGTACTTTAGCTTGCAGCACACGAGGCTCGCATTTCTGTTAACCTGTTCCTCTGTTGTTTTCTTTTGTTTCCCCGGTAGGCCGCGGAGTATATTCCAGAAAAGGTGAAGAAGGCCGAGAAGAAGTTGGAAGAAAACCCATATGACCTGGACGCATGGAGCATACTGATTCGAGAAGCACAGGTTTAGTGACACAGGGTTGCATTCCTTTTTACCCGGGGTGACTTTAATCGGGGAGTTGAAATCGGGCTGGTGGGGAGGGTTTGCCTATCTGACCCTGCCTTAAATAAACCGATGATTTACTTTTCATGTATGTAAATGCATTTTACCTCTTCTAGAACCAACCTATAGATAAAGCAAGGAAGACGTATGAGAGACTTATCACGCAGTTTCCCAGTTCGGGCAGATTCTGGAAGCTATTCATTGAAGCTGAGGTTAAATTCTATTTCCTCTTCCTATTTATATGTGATAGAAATGACATTTTATATTCAGATCAACAATGTGACTTTCACACTTTACCTCAAATTGCGGTACTGGGGTGGGGTTGGGAGGGGGATTTGGGGCGGCGGGGTTTGTAATCGTTATTTTTCATTCCTTTTCAATTTTCTGAGGTTAAGTTCATATTGTTGCATGTTTTATCTGCAACAGCATTAAACTCTTTTAATAGTATCAGAGTGCTTTAGCCTTTTATTCACTTGTTGTGTCAATTTCTTGCCTCCTGTGTCATTTCTTTGAGGTCATTGTGGATTATCTGTGTGAACACTGCGAGATAGATCCGAGCATATTAACACATTTTGTTATTTGGCTAATTTTAGCGACGGCCGGTTTGCAGCATAATTTTAATTTCAGGCTAGAGTTACATCTCATCTCAGTTCTCCCCAACATTGCAAACAAAACAAAACCACACATTGTACATCTGAGGCACACGATCTTCATGTTTAGGAATAGTAAATTTAGTAACAACAAATTTGCACAATTCAATTATACTGCAAATCAACAAGACATGTTTCTCCCTTTAGATTTGACCTGAAGCTACCTGGCTATTAAAACCTGTAGCTACCAGTTTTGCACTGTGTAAATCGCATGCCTAAGGGTGCTTTCACATACGCACTGTTTACTTTGTCTGAGTGGAACCCCGGCGTGTTCTCCCACTCGGTGCAGTTCTCGCGGCAGGTGAGAACACCACACCCGCACTTGCATCCGAGATGGTCTGAGCGAAGTGATCTCAGTCTGCTTTCAAGTCCACTCTAGACACACTCAATCAACCAAACTACAGGATGTGACGCCAACATGCCTTTTTTGATCATTATTTATTTATTTTTGTCGCACTTTACTGAGCCAATATAGAGCTGTAGTGTTGCAAAATTTATTCTTTCTGGAGCTAAGGGCCACCAAAGAAGAAATCACAAGAATTAAATTAGGTATTTCTAGAATTATTTCATTACTTATTTAGCACATACTTTGTTACTCTACCCCCCCACATGCACTTGGTGAAGGTACCATTTCCCATCACCTTTTTGTTTCCAATTTTTTTTTTTTTTCGCTAATAAATAAAAGCAATTTCCAAAAATTTGTCACTTTGACAGCCTTATTTTAAATTTTTTTTACTACATTTATTTATGTGCTGTGAGATTTCTATAAAGCTTCATTTGTTGAATGAAGGTTTCATGTTAAAAGCATATCATTATAAAGGTATAATTTAATTGAAAGGCTTTTAGCCTTTAGTCTTTTCACATTCAAATTCGATTTATTAATTTTTTTGTTTGTTTTGAGACAAGTGTGTGTGGTTTTTATTTATTTATTTAGTTTTTAATTAATTAATTTTTTGGCACAATCCTAACTGGTAGCTGTAAGTTTTTCATTTTTCTTTCACACCACAGTCTATAACTAAACACAAAGTATGATAGTAATTGTAATTAATTATAGTCCAGTTCAGTGATTAAAACCAGAGCTGAAACTAACATGGGAAACATCCCGAGTGGCACAACCAGGAGATTGAATCGTGAGTTTGAATCCCGAAGACGGAGCCGAAGAGCCAAATTGGCCGTGCTCTCTGGGAGCTCCCTGTCAATCACAGTGACACTAGCCACGCTTGGATGTCTGTGAGCTCGTGTATGTGGAAGAGGGCAGATAACGCTTTCCTCAGAGTGTGTTGTTCTGCCTTGTGACACAGAATGAGCATTTGTTACCTAGCTCCACATGTTTGAGAGAAAGCACATGTTGGTGTTTACCTTCCTGCTTGGTTGCTGTCGTAGGATAGGGGAGAGCTGATTGGGTGGAAATTGGAACGTAATCAAATTGGTGAGAAAATAGGTGTTGGGGCACGGGGAACTTGCATGGTAAGTATTTCACAACTAACAAACCTGCATGGTTTGTATGTTTGCTCTCTGTTTCTTACAAAATAAAATGTACTTGGCCCCACTTGGGTTTTTTTATTTTCTTTTTCTTTCTTTCTTTCTTTCTTTATTTAAATTGGCTTGCATACTAGACGGCCAAAGGTTTGTGGACTCCGGACCATCATACCCATATGTGCTTTTTGAACACCCAGTTCCAGGTTTAACCCCTATAACCTTCACTCCTCTGGAAAAGATTTCCACTAGGTTTTGGAGCATGGCTGTGAGGATTTGTGCTCATTCAGCTACCAGAGGTGTTCACAGGGGTTAAGGTCAAGGCTCTGTGCATTACCATTTCTTTGTTCCAGAAATGGTAATTAATGTCATGTGTGCTTCACAAAATTATGGATGTGATGGTCAGGTTTCTACAACTTTTAGCCCTATGGTGTATTTTATACAGATTTATACACTCGCACTGCTTTTATGGAGTAGCTGAGACTCAGTAGTTAAAGTTTTCAACTCCAGATCCAGGAACCTGCTGCCCTGCACAGCTTGAACTGAGCCAGGAAGTGATGTCAATTGAAGGTGTAGTCATGATTCCAGGCTTCAGGTTAGATTGAGTGGCTTGATTTTGGATTACTTTGAATCTGGAGCATTAGTTGAAATAGTCTTGTTAATTAAAAAAAAACATTATATATGCTCAGTTTGATAAAATCATGAGCGAACTTTAAAGTGTTTTACTTTAGTCTTATCTTTGGTCTAGTCAGGTGTTCACTAGCATTAACTAAAAAGTGTAAAGTAATTTTTTTTTTTTTTTTAAACTACAAAACACTTCTATCTGCTGCCTAATGAAACAGACTTGTATTTAGACGTTTCAGAAACACTGGCTCATAGCAAGTTATACAAAAGAGATCCATTCTGCTACACTTAACATTTAGATTTCATCATTTATAATACAAAGCTCCTTTTTTGAGTAACATCTAATCACTTAACTCATAGTTCAGCTTTCTATTAAATGTTTAATATCTAAAAAAAAAAAAAAAAAAAATGTAAACATTATTACACGTGTATAATTCCTGTGTCTGATAATCACCAACAATTGTAAATAAATATATCACCTGGGCTGGCTTTACATAATTTCTTTTTACTTTTTAAACTTAATTATTTTTCTTAATTTTATTCTTCTCATTATTTATTTATTTATTTGTTTATTTGTTTATTTATTTATTTATTTTTGCATTTTCACTTTATTATTATTCATTTTTTTAATTTTATTTTTTTTAATTTAATGCTTGCAAATAGAAATCTCTGTCCAAATGTCTCTCTCTTTTATCTCCTGTGTCTGGTGATCATCCATCATTCGGCCATCAACAAACTTAAAGATGTTTTAAAGACTTTTTTAATACTTTAAATCTCTTAAATTACTTTTTAAATAAAATTTCAGAGTCAGTTTACTCTTTTATGCAGTAAAAATTTTTATGGCTAAAGATGTGTTACAGAAAACTGCACAATATCCAAAGGGTTTGTGGGAAACAGGAAGTGATGTTTTTAAAGCGTATATTTTAAATCTTTTAGGCTTTTTTAATTTGCTTGCTCTTTATTAGTCTTATGCATGTTTGGCGTCCAAACAATCCTTCTTTGTAATAAAACTGACTGATAAACCAGACATTTGTTGAATTATTGGGCTGTAAGTGTCTGTGACAGACTGGCTTTGCATGAGAGTGTGTGTGTGTGTGTGGAAAAGGAGCTTGCATTTCACCTCAGGTTTCAAAACAAACCTTTCTTTTAAATGAAAGTCAAAGCAGGATTTTTTTTAAAGATCTGTAAGCTTCCCAACTGTAAATTGTGGCCTTTAACAGGGAAATTATACAAAGCCATCTCTGTTAAACTAGCACTCTTATTAGGTGTTCCAGTGCTGTGGAAGATAAACTGTAGATTGTTCACTAAATCCATGTAATGCTAGTCAAGCCTTTATTTCTTTTTTAGAAACAGCCATCTTGTTATATATTTATAAGGAAACATTCATCACTCTAGCTTTCTTATTTCTCCCCGTGGTGCCTCTGTGTATAACACTGTATATTATTAATATTATAGACTAATACGGTATATGTATAGGAATAAACTTAGCAAGTGATTTTGTTTGTGTAAATTAAAACAGTTGACTGTTCTTGTGTTAGGTCGATTGGGAATTGCGTTCATTTGCATTTCGTTTTTTTTTCTGTTTTAATATTTTATTCTTGACGTGAGATTCTTGCTAATTTGGTACGGTGCATGTTAAGTTTTTGCGTGCTAATCATTTTGAGATAATAGTGCCACAAATTCTAGATGCACTTTTAGGCCACTTTTAGGCCACTACAGAGCTTTGAGATTCTGCTGAACCATTTTTTTTAATTTTAGGTTTGGTCAGATTAAAATTTTTGTCTTGCCCTACTTGCATCAAGAGTATTTTATAATGCTCGTTCGGTCTCCTTGCTTTTGTCTCACGTTCTATACGGTGTGTATTTAAGGAGTCATGGGTTCTTGACCCAGTTTCCATTTTACTTTTGTTGTGTGTTGTGGCTGAATGAAAAACGGAAACAGCCTACCTATTTGTATTGTATGTACCCCGTTTCTTTCACGTAGCAGAAAGCAAGACGACTTCTGTGACCCAGATAAATGATCCAGTGCTCTTAGCCATCTGTACTTAGACCCACCTGAATTCACACTAGGCCTTGTTGGATTACATTTTATCATCTTAAAATAATAACAGACATGCGAAATATCCAAAGCGGTTATTTGGGAGATTTATGCACATCCCAAAGCACCACTCCATTTGTTTTGCAGTAATTGTTTTTATTTTAAAGTGTCACATGAACAAAAATCCAAATGTCTGATTGCGAAACATAATCTGGGAAAAATAATGGCAAAAACAGATGCATCCTTATGCAGGCTTTGTGTTGTTCGATAATGGGGTTTTGTAAGAATTTCACATTGTTGATCTTAAAGAGTGTGTGTGAGTGATGAAGCTCTGACCATTCTCATACTTTTCCCTCGAGCGCAATTGTGCTTTAATACATTTTGAAATCTGTCCACAGATCAAGGCTAAAAACTATGACAAGGTTGAAAAGGTAAGCTTTCATTCCTCTCTAGCCTCAGAAATGCTGCAGATTCAAATGCATGAACAGTAAAGGGTCCTATTAAGCTGTCTGGGCTAAAATAAAGATATTTGGTTACTCATTTGTGGGTCATCATCAGTTCTGTAGTAATGATGGAACTGATGGTGCACCAGAGATGAGAGACAAAAGGCCCACGCACCCAGTTACTACTTTTATAGACCAAACCTATCTGATCAGGGAAGTGTGTGATCGAAGGCAGTGGTAGTGCTGTGGTTAAGATGCTGCGCCCCTAAGCAAGGCCATTAACTGTCATCTCATCAGCTGTGTAAAAAAAAAAAAGATATATATGACTCTCGATAAAAGAGTCTCTGTCAAATGCTATAAATGTAATTGTCCTTTACAATCATGCACATAAATCTTTGTACTGAAAAGTTTTTTTTTCCTTCTCCAACACCCATAAGAACTAAGTAAAGACATTTTCTTTCTTTGATAACTTTGTGTAAAGGGAAAGGAAAATTCAGTGAAAGGGTTCACCAGGAACCTTTTGCAGTATATGGGCATAACAGATGCTACACATTTTGATTGAGGACACAAAGGCAATTATTAAGAAAAATCCTTCAAGCTAGATTTTATCGGTTTGCTAATATGACTGTCTCAGACAATCCACACTAACAATTTAACACTGTTTAACAAGAGGCATCCTTTTACTGTATCCTGCTTTATCTTACATTTTAAATAAGTAAGGAATTAAACACTTTGGGACATAAAGTTAGCACAGCTGGGTGATGTGATGGCAATTACCACAAAGAAGTCATATCTCAAGCATTTGGCAGCGATTAAAATCTTTTATTTATTCATGAACAACACTTCATACATTTTTAACAGATTAAAAGGACTTCTTTTTATTTTTAAGGAACATCCATGAGATAAGTTTCAGTTATCATTTACATAATGCCAGCTGTAAACATTCGTCCACTTACTGTCCTCTCTGTTTTTCCGAACTCTGTGTGACTTTAATAAGACAATAAGACATAGTGTGTCATGTTACAGGGAAAACACAACTTAGTGCAAATATGGGAAAGTTTTAGCAAACTGTTAGAAAGTCTTCTTCTTCTTCTTTCGGCTTTTCCCTTCAGGGGTCGCCACAGCGAATCATCTCTCTCCACCTATCCCTATCTTCTGCATCTTCAACACTTGCACCCACTAGCTTCATATCCTCATTAATTCCATCCATATACCTCCTCTTTGGCCTTCCTCTTTGCCTCCTGCCTGGCAGCTCCATGTCCAACATTCTCCTACCAATATACTCACTCTCCCTCCTCTGAACATGTCCAAACCATCTTAATCTGGCCTCCCTAACTTTGTCCCCCAAACATCCAACATGAGCTGTCCCTCTGATGTACTCGTTCCTAATCCTGTCCAACCTTGTCACTCCCAAAGAGAACCTCAACGTCTTCAGCTCTGCTACCTCTAGCTCTGACTCCTGTCTCTTCCTCAGTGACACGGTCTCTAAGCCGTACAGCATGGCTGGTCTCACCACTGTCCTGTACACCTTCCCCTTGATTCTCGCTGAAATTTTCCTATCACACAGAACTCCTGACACCTTTCTCCACCCATTCCAACCTGCCTGCACTCGCTTCTTTACCTCTTTCCCACACTCTCCATTACTCTGGACTGTTGACCCCAAGTACTTAAACTCCTGTACCTTCTTCACCTCTTCACCCTGTAACCTTACTGTTCCACTTCCCTCCCTTTCATTCACACACATGTACTCAGTCTTACTACGACTGACTTTCATTCCTCTTCTCTCCAGCGCAAACCTCCACCTCTCCAGGTTTTCCTCCACCTGCTCCCTGCTCTCACTACAGATCACAATGTCATCTGCAAACATCATTGTCCAAGGAGACTCCTGTCTGACCTCCTCTGACAACTGGTCCATCACTATAGCAAACAGGAAGGGGCTCAGAGCCGATCCCTGATGCAGTCCCACCTCCACTTTGAACAAACTGTTAGAAAGTAAATTCCTTTAATTGCCGAGAAAAATCACAATTACAGACACTGCAGCACCTCAGACACTGGAAGTGGTGTAATTAAAGTTGAACATATGGACCATAAATGATAAAACTGTAGAAGAGAAAGAGGTGAGAAAGGCAGGATACTTGTCCCATGTGCTAGAATGTCTAGAATCTGAGATTGAAAGTGAAGGTTTATCCATGCTGTGATGATTAATGCAATTTTCAAAGAGCCTACACATTGAAAATTCTTACATTTTCACAGTGTATTCTTAAAGAAATATGTAAATTATGCTTCTTAAAGGTAACATGTCCTCTTCTTTGCTCAGTTGTTTCAGCGCTGTCTCATGAAGGTTCTGCACATTGACCTGTGGAAATGCTACCTGTCATACGTCCGAGAAACAAAAGGAAAGCTGCCCAGCTACAAGTATGTGATTTCGGTGCCGTACACGCAGATATGATAAAGCAAAATGTTCGTACACTCAAACCAGCAAAGACACAAGATACGTTCTTCAATGCAGTACTGACGATCTGTAGCACACAAAAGAGGGAAGAAGTGTCGAACAGCGTTTGGATCCTAATCTCTGTCTGTATTATTAGGGAAAAGATGGCACAGGCGTACGATTTCGCTCTGGACAAAATCGGAATGGAGATCATGTCATACCAGGTGAGGATCTCTTCATGTCTAGCTCATGAATATATTATTATTATTTTTTTTAATTACGTGGAGTAATAGCGTCATACATTTTGCTCTCTCTGCAGATTTGGGTGGACTATATCAACTTTCTCAAAGGAGTGTGAGTACACTACATGTCAGGGAAATTTTTTTTTGACACATGCCATCAGCACAGGTTTTAAATCTCTCGCTGTCTATGTAGTGAGGCAGTGGGCTCGTATGCAGAGAATCAGCGCATCACGGCTGTGCGGAGGGTCTATCAGAGAGGCTGCGTCAATCCCATGATCAACATCGAACAGCTTTGGAGAGATTACAGCAAATATGAGGAGGTGAGATGAGTACAGTGCATCATGATATAAAATATAGAGGGGTGAACAATGGTTTAGAGGGAGGCATGTTTTGCCTGACACCTACAGAGGTAGGCTTTCGGTTTCTGCCACTGCTCTGTGTGTGTGTGTGTGTGTGTGTGTGTGTGGAGTTCACAGGTTCTCCCTCTGCTTCAGGGGCTTCCTCTGGGAACGCTGGTTTCCTCCAGCAGTCCAAAGACATGTGTTGTAGGCTGATTGGCATCTCTAAATTGTCTGTAGTGTGTGGGTGTGTGTGACCGTGCCCTGTGATGGATTGTCCAGGGTGTCCAGTGCCTTGTGCAGTCCTGAGTCCCCAAGGATAGACTCCAGGTTCTTAGTTACCCTGTGTAGGATAAGTGAAATAGAAAATCTGAGCTGTGGTCCATTCTGAAGTGTGTGTTAAAATAGTTGAGTCGCATGACCTTGGGATATAATGCAATTGTTCAACTAATAGTTTCATTATTAAGCAGTTGATACAGAGATAGATTTTCCTCCTTAATAATATCAAGATCGGCCATCACTGCTAGTAATTCTGTCAGTTTCTATGTATATACTAATAAAATTGTACTAGAAATGGAACTGAAAGTCAACATTGCAGGAGGTTTGTGTGACTTTTTTGCTCATATGTATGTATGTGTGTGTATATATATATATATATATATATATATATATATATATATAAAACTATGTGGTACACAGTAATCCTCCTTTCCATTTTAAAGGGAATTAATATCCACTTAGCCAAAAAGATGATTGAAGATCGGAGCAGAGACTACATGAACGCTCGGAGGGTCGCCAAGGTAGGTGCTTCAGCTTCAATCACAAGTTTCCCGCTTTTCCCATATTCCCTACTGTATAGCATTCACCCGGCAGCTCTTATGTGACTTTTCACGTTTTAATAAAGTGACTTTATGACCGATGTGGCTGCTCGAACGTTGTTTTTTTAGGAATATGAAACGGTGATGAAGGGTTTGGACCGAAACGCTCCCTCTGTGCCCCCGCAAAACTCTCCTCAGGAAGCCCAGCAAGTGGAGATGTGGAAGAAGTACATCCAGTGGGAGAAGAGCAACCCTCTACGCACAGAAGACCAAACACTAATCACTAAAAGAGGTGACTATACACTAGAATCTCAGCTTCTTTCTGTACTGCACAATGTCAAGCTCTGACATGCTCATTTTAACCTCAAGAGCTGGGAGTGTCAGGGCAGAAAAAGTGCACAGATATGCAGTACACGGGCCATAAAGCAGGACCGGGAAATGCTGATGTAGTTTAACCCAACCTGAATGTCCCTAAGAAAGTCCCAAGCTTTTCGATGAGTTATGAAACATGGTTTTGGCATAATGCAAAACTCATAATGCATACAGTTTTGTGTGAGCAGTTTAAGCTTTAAAGGCATAAAGGTAGTCCAGGAAGTGAACTAACAACCTTTCCGGTCACCAACATACAACTGAGCACAAGTAACACGTTTAAAATATAATAAAAACATGAGTAACTGTCACAAGATTAAGTCTGAATCCCAACGATGTCACCGTAATCTGTGGAACAATGCTGGCTGTGCTCTCTGGGTAGTGTACTATCTCTTTACTGTTTATCAGAGTGACAGAATGTCAAAAATGGGCAAGAGTAAGGATTTGAGCGAGTTTGACAAGGGCCAAATTGTGACGGCTAGACGACCGGATCAGAGCATCTCCAAAACTGCAGCTCTTGTGGGGTGTTCCCAGTCTGCAGTGGTCAGTATCTATCACAAGTGGTCCAAGGAAGGAACAGTGGTGAACCGGCGACAGGGTTAACTGGTTCACCCAAGGCTCACTGATGCACGTGAGGAGTGAAGGCTGGTCCGTGTGATCCAATCCAACAGACGAGCTACTGTTGCTAAAATTACTGCAGAAGTTAATGCTGGTTCTGATAGAAATGTGTCAGAATACACAGTGCATGACGGGTCAGGGCTGTTTTGGCAACAAAAGGGGGACCAACACAATATTAGGCAGGTGGTCATAATGTCATGCCTGATCAGTGTATATACGTATTATATATGGGATGAAGTTGAAGCTGTATATGTTTGCCATTGCAGTCATCAGTCTGTGGTGAAATTACAAGTGCTAGATTGTCCAGGTTCACGAAAAAAGCTTCCAACTCACAGGGAGCATGGCTGTTTGTCATTTTACACATGCTTAATAACTAAAAGCTAATATTCCAGGTTATTAAATGCATTAATCAGCTTATTTGGAATATCCATGATGTGGGATAAGTTTTTCTATGCACCACTTTTTGAATAAAATATATATAATTTTTTTATATATTTACTTTTGTTGTTTTATATGCGGTCATAGACATACCATAAGAACTGGCCTATTGATACAATTATCTCGTCCATCTTTTCTGCACAACAGTATGATAGGAGACAGATCAACTACTCTCTACTGTCTTTCACTATCCTCGGTAGTCGCTGCTCCATATTTGCATAAAGTTAAACTTTTCTCAGCTTTGTCACATCACTAGATACACCCACATCTAGTCACCACAAATCACTGTCACTCATTACTCCGGACGTTGCCAGCTCTCACTGAAAATGAAGATTATGTTTGCTTTCTCAGTGTGAGTCACTATATGTGTGAATGGCTCTTTAGCCTTCGTCCTTCTCCAGGGCAGAAACCATATCGAGGAGAAAATAAGAGGAAAAAACTTGTTGCCGGTATTCTGAAACGGTTTTAGTAAAGCACTGAACAGGTCCTGTGTCTTAATCATGCAATAGATCCAGCAGATTTCTTAAAATAAAGAGAAACCTCAGTGAATTTATTGGAGAGAAAAAACATAACCTGAGAAATCTTAGGTTGTTCTCAGGTTTCTACAGTTGTATTGCTCCATTACCAGCATCTCTTCCAAAAAACTTAACATTACCAATATAAATGAGAAGACTTTTTTCAGCTCTTAGAGATTTTGAGATATTGTTAAACCTAACATGTTGCAGATTGCTCATCTAAGCAGGCAGCCAAGCTGTGCTATCTGACTAAATAAAGTGTGTCTGTGATTGTTCCTGCAGTGATGTTCGCCTACGAGCAGTGCCTTTTAGTGCTCGGCCATCATCCTGACGTCTGGTATGAAGCTGCGCAGTATCTGGAACAGTCCAGCAAGCTGCTGGCAGAAAAAGGGGTTTGTGTTTTTCTTCTTTCACTGACAAATTAATATTATCTTTAGTTCTTAATACATGTTGATGTTAGCGTGTCTAGGATTGTGCGCTCACGTGATCGGATCTGTCTACAGCTCTATAAAAGCAATTAGACCAAAACTGAAAGAAAAACTCAAATTTGTTTACTGTATTTTGTTTACTGTATTACAAGATAAATAAGGAATAAAATGCTGTTATAGGAAAATATTCAAAATGACGGGCAAATGGGGTGCTTGATTATTTTCCAATAACAGTAACTGTTTCGTTTTTGTAACTGTTTAGTGTTAAATTTTTTTTGTTGTGGAGCATGTACAAGACATGTTAGTTTCTTTTATCACGCACTTTATTCGCTGTTTAATAAAAACAGTTTTAAATTCTGTTTATTACGAGGCTTAGCGGCTTAGATGGAGCGTCTGCTATACGAGTACTTGTAGTTGAGTTGTTACCATAGAAACGACGGTTTATTAGCTGTCAGTACTGTCAGTCCTGCTTTTATTGATAATTAATGAACACATCCTGACCAATTAGATTTGAGAACACAACAGCACTTGGAGTAAAATGGTTCAGTAGTTTTACATTTAGACTAAAATGGTCGTCTTTTTTTATTTTTAACGCCGTCTTTGTATTTTTAGGACATGAACAACGCCAAACTGTTCAGCGACGAGGCTGCTAACATTTACGAACGCGCCATTTCAACTCTACTGAAGAAAAACATGCTGCTGTATTTCTCATTCGCCGATTATGAGGAGGTGAGTCCTTCAGCTCTGATCGCACCATTAAACCCCCATGATTATCTCGAGGCTTCTTAAACTGAAACATCGCTGTCCCTGTGACCTGTGCTCCACAGAGTCGAATGAAATATGAAAAAGTGCACAGCATATACAACCGCCTCCTGGCCATAGAGGACATCGACCCGACCTTGGTGAGTTTCAATTCATTAACAGTGAATTTAACTGCAGTGAGTTGTTTTACATCGCTGAAATGCTTGTTTTGTTGCACTGCTCCTCAGGTTTATATCCAGTACATGAAGTTCGCCAGAAGAGCAGAGGGAATCAAGTCCGGTCGCTCCATCTTTAAGAAAGCCAGAGAGGACGTCAGGACACGGCATCATGTTTACGTCACGGCCGCGCTCATGGAGTACTACTGCAGCAAGGTGATGCCTCCTGGGCTTTTCTTATTAAATAGAATTATTAATCAGCTAATAATAAACTTTTAATAAGAACTTTATCACAGTGCTGTTGTTTTTTTTTTTTATTTGATTGGTCGGAGATTATCGATTAATTTACCCCAGCAGTTCTAGGATACATTTGTAGTGATGCATTCCTTCTAATATTGTTAATGTTTCTATAATATCAGCAATTAATTCATGGGGACTTGTGGGGTGTTTTCCACTATATACTATATTTCCAAAAGTTTGGGACTTTCCCCTTTGGGAAGAATTAGAGCAGGGAGCCAGACCTTCTCGTCCAGCATCAGTGCCTGACCTCACAAATGTGCTTCTAGAGGAATGGTCAAAAATTCCCATAAATACACTCCTAAACCTTGTGGAAAGCCTTCCCAGAAGAGATGAAGCTGTTATAGCTGCAAAGGGTGGGCCAACTCCATATTACATTCATGTGCATGTAAAGGCAGACGTCCCAGTTTTGGACTGGCTCTCAGTCTCCACTCTGATTCATCCCAAAGGTGTTCTATCGGGTTGAGGTCAAGTTCCTCCACACCAAACTCACTCATCCATGTCTTTATGGACCTTGCTTTGTGCACTGGTGTGCAGTCATGTTGGAACAGGAAGGGGTCATCCCCAAACTGTTCCTATAAAGTCGGGAGCATGAAATTGTCCAAAATATCTTGGTATGCTGAAGCATTAAGAGTTCCAGGAGGCCAAGCCCAACCCCTGAAAAACAACACCTGAATTCAATGATTTGGAGGAGTGTCCCAAAACTTTTGGAAATATAAGTATAGCTAATACAAATATTTATCACAACCAGAAAGCCAGCCTTCAGGACAGAGGACTTCTCATTTGCATTACAAGCTGCATCTTTTCTAAAAGTGCAGAAACGATTGTTCATTAACTGCTCTACTAAGCGATAACAGGAATTAACTTTTGGTAATGTAACTGTGTAAACAATTAAAATGTACAAAATGTCATTCTGTAATAATTTTTTTTTAAAATGTAGTAGTACTGTGCTGGAACAGGAATGAACATAATCGACTGTTGTTTGGTAAAAATATAACTCGTATCACGCCAGATCACAACATCTTGTCGGTGATTATTTTTCTAACACAGCACACCCCTGAATCGAAAATATCCATCTTCATTGCACATAAGACAACAGATATTCATCAAGAAGTATCTGCTCAGTAGTTAGCATGTTTGCCCTGTACCTCTGAGGTTCGATTCCCGACTTTCCTTTGCATGTTCTTCCTGTGTTTCGTGATTTTTCCCTCAGGCAATCTAGCTTTTCTGATGTCCTCCAGCCCAAATCATGCATGATAGACTGGTGGTGTGTGATTGTGCCCTTGTAATGGTTTGCCACCCTATTTAAGGCGTCCCCTTCCCCATGACCCTGTGTAGGACACGCGGTTCAGAAAATGGATGGGAAGAACATCTTGCCTGTGACATCCGTGTTTTGGATCAGTAGCGAACACTAGAGGGCGTAGTTAATTGTAAATAAGAAGTCAGTGCTCAGGATGGAGCAAGGCAAGCTGTTTATTTTGGAAGCAAATTAAATCATTTTTAGGTTTAATTTTTTGACATGCAGTTATTTATTTCTCATATTTATATACAATAATTAAACATGTCAACACTAACATTTATTAATTTGGTTGTCAATTTAAGTTGGAGCAAAACACACACCAGATATGTAGCTGAACTGCTCACGTTAATAGTAATGATTACTCAAAGCGTAGATAATTATTTCATGTAAGATTTTGAGAATGTCAGAGGCCAATATATGGAATTTTCTCCTGTTTTCTTGTGTACATGTTCAGCATTGTATTTCTTTGTCATGTCATACTTCACCGTGTTGCTTAGTGACTCATATGAAAGTAGACACTCAGGTCTTTTTTCATAAGTTTTTATGTTTTTACCTAGCCTCCTAGGGGCAATATATTTATAGAAAAGAAACAAACATTATTCCGCACAAATATTTATACCCTCAGTGCTGATATCAAACCCATTTCTGCTCTCTGAGATGCCCGAAGTGCTTGTTCATAAGTATCTAAAATTGGAAGCCCTTATCCACTAAAGTTATGTGTAATCCGAGCAGAGGTAGCAGTGTCTCACACTGAAGGCCAACAGAGTCCTGACTAATTTTATATCAAACTTACCATGATAAAGTAATTCATTTATTTTCAATTTATTTATACTGATTGAAAATAGGGGCATTGGTGGCTCAGTGGTAGGTTTCTCGCCTATCATGCGGAAGGCCCGGGTTCCATTCCCAACCAATGCCTCAACCCCAGCCACTGGATGCAGTGCCGGTCCCAAGCCCGGAAAAATGGGAGGGTTGCGTCAGGAAGGGCATCCGGCATAAAACATTTGCCAAGTTGCTGTGCAGACCAGTTGGTCCGCTGTGGCGACCCCGAACAGGGAGCAGCCGAAAGCAACACACATACTGATTGAAAATGTCTGATGAATCTGTTCCATTCCACCGGCTGAACGGAACACCAATGTACTGTTAAAAAGGGTTAACAAAAGCAAAATGTATGAAATGTTATTAAAGTAATTAAGTATAAAATAAAGGGGTAACATAATAAAGCATGCAGAATATAATAAACGGCTCCTCACAGCAGTCCGCCGTTACCACCATAAAAGTGTTTTATTCCTCTTCTACTACAGCAATTTGCCTGCAAAACTTTTTTAATTCATTAATGGTCAACTTTTGGAGTTACATTTGTTAAACAAACAACTTCATTCCCATTTTTGTTTACGTAAACAGTTTAATCTCTAAGCTTCCTGAAGTTAATAAGACAAAAAAAAATGAAGCTTTTGATGTGGCATAAAAACCGTAAACTCAAACTCCTCCCTCCTGAAGACTCGCCCATGGTGGAAAACCTCCTGACTGTTACAAATCACCAATTATATATATTTATATGACAGAAATGCTAGATGGGCATCGGTGGCTCAGTGGTAGGTTTCTTGCCTATCATGCGGAAGGCCCGGGTTCAATTCCCAGCCAATGCCCAAACCCAAGCCACTGGATGCAGTGCCGGTTCCAAGCCTCCCAAAAATAGGAGGGTTGCGTCAGGAAGGGCATCCGGCGTAAAACCTGTGCCAAGTTGTTGTGCGGAGCAGTTGGTCCGCTGTGGCGACCCCGAACAGGGAGCAGCCGAAAGCATACTTCATATGACATAAATGCTAAATATACATCGTACAGAAAGCTTCACCTTATCGATGGTGTTTTTTCTTTCTTAACCTGCATCATGTTTATCCATTTATTGTTACACATGTATTATGTAGATCTGCAGTTATGTAGAAGTCCTTGTGAATCTGTTGCTTCTGTAGAAATAATAATGAATTAGTTAGAACCTGTGATTTATATTTATATATATATTTTATTTATATTTACAGACAAATAATGATATTCTTATGTTTCAAAACACTGACTTGACGTTTATCTCAAATGCAGCTCTATTCCCAGGTTAGGTTTTAGTTCCCATGTGCAGGATTGACTGATTTAAATCTGAATTCTTTTTTTTTTTCTTTCTCTTCATCAGGACAAATCAGTGGCATTTAAGATCTTCGAGCTTGGTCTAAAGAAATACGGAGATATCCCCGAGTATATACTGGCATACATTGATTACCTCTCTCACCTCAATGGTAAGATCTGTGTATTTTCCACTTCTACATCATGTCCATTTTTCTTTAGAAACCCAATCCCTCTTCCTCCCTGTTTCCTCTGATTAGCTGCCAAACAAACGTCAGGACATGTTTGTTAATATTTGTCCTGTCTTTTGCAGTCATAAATCTTTAGTGGCAGGTTATAAATGTTGGCCCAAAGTTCCTCTTTTGTCTTTTAGGACTGAGAAAATCAGCAGTACAAAAAGATAATGATTTGATGGTCAAGTTCTGTCCATGATGTTTACTGGGAAATGCATTATGATGCCTTCTTTAGGGTTATTATAAATGGCATTCATCTTTAATTGTAATCAGACGCTTGTGAGTTTCTCGTTCTGCACTCCACTACTACCTCATAGCTCATTTACTTCTCGAGGATGAAGAGATTGTGTTTGCACTGCCATAAATAATCTCTGTCACTTGGATATCAAGTGTATTTCTGCTTTGTTAAAGAGATTAGGAAGGCCAGCATGAATTACTGGAATTGTTTATCTATTGAAAATGTCTCTGCTTATGTTCTTTATCTTCACAGAGGACAACAACACCAGAGTGCTGTTTGAGAGGGTTCTCACTTCTGGAAGTCTTTCTCCGGAAAAATCAGGGTTCGCGAGATACTTTTTTTGTTGTTTTTGCATTGTTGTGAATAACATGGAAGGACTAAATGCTTACATTAATACAGTAGAATGGTTATTGAAGAGTAAAGGTCAAATCTGTGCTTTAATTATTTACCCAAGTAACCCACTTCCAAATGACCAGCTTAGCGTATGAGCCATTCCATGATTGCTGTGCCTTTTGAGGCCCATTTGCTCGCATGCATCTTAAGCAAATTTAAACCCCAGTTAAATTAAAGGTAAATAACCTTCATGGCCGCATACATGCAAGTTAAAAAAAAAATCGAAACATTAAAAAAAATCTAAAAAGCAATATTTACACCCTGGGACTACACTTCAACTGAAAAACATTAAAATACTCCAATTATTTAAATCCATAATTATGTAAATTATGCTTAAAATATATTTTGTCATAAGCAATTCATCATAAATTTAAAAAAAAAAAAATTATATTTTAGTTGTTTAGTGTCCCATAATTTTGGCTCACCCTTGTTATTATTGTGTTTTATCCTAAATTTAAAAATAAATAAATATAAATATTTGGTCCATATTCTTTTATTACTTTAATAAATCTGGAATAAAGTTGGCTTTTACACTCTGTGTAAAAAGGGAAAATTGAACTTAAATGAATATGGTCATTATTTTGGAACAAATATTTCATTTTCCTAAAATGTAACATGTATTAAGGAGAAAATATGCTTTTTATATGCATTAATAATACTTAAACAGTAAAAAAAAAAAAAAAATGCATGCAGCCATTGTCCACAAAAACATAATCTGAAAGCCTAAAAGCATGTTTTCTTACATTAGATGTGGATCATTAGCAAAGTTAAGTTTAATTTTCCAGAAGTGAAAGGCTTTAATGACACCACAATCATGCAATCCCCAATACCGCATATCAATACAAGGCACGTAGAAGTGCATTTTGTCTATCTTTAACATGTGTGTGATTTACAGGGAGATCTGGGCACGCTTTCTGGCATTCGAGAGCAACATTGGAGACCTGGCCAGTATCCTGAAGGTGGAGCGCAGGCGCTTCTTGGCTTTTAAGGAGGAATACGAGGGCAAGGAGACGGCTCTGTTGGTGGACAGGTACAAGTTCATGGATCTGTACCCCTGCTCCACCAGCGAGCTCAAAGCTCTTGGGTACAAGGTGCGATTAGAGTTGTTTTCCTTTCACCATGCTTCATCTGCCACACTTTGCTACCTGTACAACTATTTAACGATTCACCACTCAAATCAAGTCATTTTTGTCAATCCTTTTAAAATAAGGAATATCGTGAGCAGAGAAAACTCAACATTGCACAAGCCTAATATAGAGTGTGACAATACATAACCATGGTTGTATATGAAACAATACAGAGTCTCTGTACACAAAATTACAGGAAGAAAAAGACAGACATGGTGTACAAAATGACATTATTGTTAGAATGACAAGTGCAGAACAGCATAATAAATATATATTTGTAACCACACAGTATGTAATATATTTGAATTGATGATTCTGTTTATTAGGACGTATCCCGAGCCAAATACGCCGCTCTGATCCCAGAGGCTGTTGTTACCCCTTCTGCTCCAACACTGAAGGATGATGGAGACCGCAAGCCAGAGTATCCCAAACCAGACACCAACCAGATGATCCCGTTCCAGCCTCGACACCTTGCCCGTAAGAATCAGAATGACCGTTTTAAATGTCCTCCTTGCTTTTACTCTGTACCCTCCTACCGGATCATTACAAGAATCAAATGGACCGTTCTTGTTTTCAACGCAGTTTTCTTTATTCTGTGCTCCTATATAATTGTATTGTCTCTGTGTGTGTGTGTGTGTGTGTGTGTGTGTGTGTGTGTGTGTGTGTGTGTGTGTGTGTGGGGCAGCCCCTGGCCTGCACCCTGTGCCGGGAGGAGTGTTTCCTGTTCCCCCTGCTGCTGTGATCCTCATGAAGCTGCTGCCTCCTCCAAACTGTTTCTCGGTGAGTACTACCACCCATTGTGCACCAATTTACCCGTAGCCTTCCGTAGCAGATCTGAGCAAACACATTGATGCTGGACAGTTTCATGGCCCAGATGCAGATTCCTTCATATATCAAAAACAAGTGATGTCACGTCATACACACACAGCAGAAGCCAACATCTCTTATACGTCATATATCTAATTTACATACGAGAAACATGCAGAGATTTATAGAGGTGTTGCAAAACTGTGCAAAAAAAAAAAGAACAAGCATTCAGTCTCCTTTTTTCTGCCAAGATCTATGAAAAGAAAGAAATTGAGATGGGGAAAGATACATTTCAGTGAAGATGAGTTATCAGTGCGTGCTTCCGAGCTGCTTGTTTCGAGAATATTGTGTTAAATTAAGCCTTAATATTTGTATGAATCTGTATCACAGAGTGCAAAATATAAATAAAATATATGTATGGAAAGAATGGTCTAGTAGATCTGTCTTTTCTTTATTCTGTTTTTTTTTTAATGATCTTCATAACAAAACAGTGAATGAATCGGACCGGATGACAGAAAACAGGTGCATCATGTTTAATGTTGTTACGAAATGATGTAATTACCCTAAAAAAAAATATTGCACATCATAACCCAAGTGCCGTCACTCTTTGGTGCCTCCTGTACGCCAAAAATGCACTTATTAATCAATCAAAGGACCAACGAATGGATAAAGATCTCCATCTGTGTATTCGGATCATGTTTACGAATGACACGATGACCCAAAACCCCTGTGTGTCTATCAACACTGTGTGCTATTTTACAGTTAAACACCTCTCTACGAACTATACTTGCTTTAAGTATTTATTTGATTTATTTACCTGCAAACTGAGCGTTTTTAGGATATTTAAATGTTACTCTCAATTTCACACTGACCACGTACGTTTCTTCCACACTGATAAGCCAAAGACAAATAAGGAAACTAGTGGAATTCGTGTATTCTTCTTTTACAGATTTGACTGTGTACGCCTTTAACGAATAGGGACCACTGTGTTCATTAAAAGTTTTAGGAACAATATTAGTTTTAAGCAAATGTAAGTGTTAAGAAGTCCCGGTTCTGGTTTTTCCATGTGTAACATGCATTGTACTTCCTCAAACACGGTAGATCGAACCAATCAGCAAATTGTCTCTAAACTGAAATGTACATGTTAAATCTGTAAGACTCGTTGTTATGAGTATCATCTAATTCTCAGTCTCATTGCAACTACTCTTCCTCTCACAGGGACCGTTTGTCCAGGTGGATGAGCTGATGGAGACGTTCAGAAGATGCACTCTGCCCGAGAGTACGTACACCGTACAGTGCATTTCTACTGATTCAGTGTTTACCAAGAAACAAAACCAGGTGTTGGTGGTGTACCTGGGTGCTATCAGGATGTTTTCTAGAATGTTCACTAATTTATTTAGTTCATTATGAGGCTACATGGAGGTTTTGGTGTTTGATGGGGTGTGAAGGTTGCTACTGAAAAATGTACATCAGAATTTAGTTTTTTTCTAGTTATTTGTGAATGTTTATTTGATGGTCATTGGTAAATGTTGGAAGAATTCTCTTTGTTACTGGTGAATTTTGGTTGTTGCGTGTCATGTTTAATAATGAATCTCGGTGTTGATCACCAAAACGTCCAACAATTGCTAGACATCAAGTTCCTCCACACCAAACTCGCTCATCCATGTCTTTATGGACCTTGCTTTGTGCACTGGTGCACAGTCATGTTGGAACAGGAAGGGGTCATCCCCAAACTGTTCCCACAAAGCTGGGAGCATGAAATTGTCCAAAATGTCTTGGTATGCTGAAGCATTAAGAGTTCCTTTCACTGGAACCAAGAGGCCGAGCCCAACCCCTGAAAAACAACACCTGAATTCAATGATTTGGAGGGGTGTCCCAAAACTTTTGGCAATATAGTGTAGATATTGGTGTTGATGGAATGTTATTTGGAAGTTTTGCTGTTTTTAAAATGTTGCTAGCTCGGGTTGGTTAATGTCTGATGTTTGGTAATGGATATTAGCGAAATGCTGGCGGTTGGTGGATTTTTGGTTTCTTAGTGATTGCTGTCGATTGAAGAATGCTGGTATTGTAGGTGACGTTGAATATTGTTGGTAATTGATGTGAATTAATTTCATCGTTGATGCTGAATGTGTTAGTTTTGGTGTTCAGTGGTGTGATGGATGGTGTTTGCTGTTGAAGGATGATGATTAATAGCAAATGGAAAGTGGATATGTGGTGAATGTTGTTGGAAAATGGTGTTGATTACTGGTGCATTTTGGTGTTTGAGAGTTTGTTGGTGTTGGATGGTGAGTATTAGTAGAAGTCTGTTTTATGAATCTTGATGCTGAATGGTTATTGGATATTTTGCTGTTTGCTGATGGTGAATAATATTTGATTGTGTTTGATGCCAGCTATTGGTTTTTGTCATTAGGTAATGATTATTATGTAAGTGGGGAATGTTGCTGTTTGCGCCAAATAATGAATTTACACTGATCAGGCATAATATTATGACCACCTGCCTAATATTGTGTTGGTCCCCCTTTTGCTGCTAAAACAGTCCTGACCAGTTGGGGCATGGACTCCTCTAGATCCCTGAAAGTGTGCTGTGGTATCTAGCACCAAGATGTTAGCAGCAGATCCTTTAAGTCCTGTAAGTTGCACAACGTACAGGACTTAAAGGATACTTTTGATAGATACTGACCACTGCAGACCGGGAACACCCCACAAAGAGCTGCAGTTTTGGAGATGCTCTGATCGTCTTGCCATCACAATTTGGCCCTACGTCAAACTTGCTCAAATCCTTACACTTGCCCATTTTTCCTGCTTCTAACACATCAACTTTGAGGACAAAATGTTCACTTGCTGCCTAATATATCCCACCCACTAACAGGCGCCATGATGAGATTATCAGTGTTATTCACTTCACCTCTCACTGCTCATAATCAGTATATATTCAGCAGTGAATATAAAAATTCTGAATTTAATGTTGCTGTTAATTGTTCACCAGCTTTGGTGTTAGATGGGGAATGTTTCGATCAGGATTATTGGTGTTTGTCATTAGTGAATATTGGTGGTGAATTTTGGATGATGGTGTTGGAAAGGTTTCAAGTATATTTTTTCAAGTATTTTGGCTATTTGTACTTAAATATAAAATATATAATCAGTCTTTACACTGTTCCTAATATGGTTTCTTTAAATTGAGATATCCTTTGTACTATTGCTATTATTAATTGTGTGTATATGTGTGTGTGTGTAGCCGTAGAAGCTGCAGTGGAGTTAATCACAGGCAGCCGTGGCGATGTCTCCGGAGAAGGAAACGGGTCTGTCGAGAACCACGCGCTAACCAACAAATCACTGAAGAGGCCCAATGCTGACTCGGATGAGGAAGAGGAAAAAGGAGCCATCGCTCCACCGGTCAACGATATCTACCGCGCAAGGCAGCAGAAGCGTATCCGATGAGTCCCAAATAAACACTGATGCTCGTCATGCACTCTTCTTACTGTTCCCTGTTCCTCCAGTGATGGCTTCTTAGCTTTCCCTCTCCATGGATGGTATTTTACTGTGAGGGTGTGTGAACACACACACGTCGTGTGTGTTGAGAAGTGGAACGCGTCACCTACGATTTAACCTCTTTTTCTAAAGCAGAGGTTTTTGACTCATTGTGATTGACTCGACTCTTCAAATCATTTGAGTCTCATCTTGATTCTCAGTTGTCGTTTTTTTCTGTGTTTTTGAAGTGTTTTTTTTTGTCCATTTGTTTTTTAAACAGTTTTATTTTAAAAACTGATTGGCTTATATTGTACAAAGTTTTATTCTGGATGTTGATCGACACATAGTTCAGAGCTTGCCATGTGTAGTCCAGTGAAAGCACCACGAACATCATTTTGTAGTCGAATGAAAATTTCACTTCACTTCCAATAAAACCGAAAAAAGGAAAGAAATTTGTCCAATGACAACTTTATTTTTTTTCTTCGATTGATTAAAATCATACCAATCCAAGTGCATTACATTATAATTACTTTCAGGACAGTTTAACTAAATTTAAAATAGACCCTTTAAAGCTTCAGACTGAATTATTTACCATAAATAAACTTACATTAAATCATTTGTAAGAAAATGGTCAAAAGGATTAATGTTCCGCTTTAGTAGTATGAGATTTTACGTCACAGGATGGTCTGTAGGTCTCTTGAGTTTGATCTTTGTTGTTGTCGTCTTTTGGCCGCTCCCTGTTCGTGGTCACCACAGAGGATCATTTGGTCCACATGTTTTGATTTGGCACAGGTTTTTATGCCAGATGCCCTTCCTGATGCAGCCCTCCCATTTTACCCATGCTTGCGACCGGCACTGAGAGTTAACTGCCCAGGAATCGAACCTGGGCTGCGGCAGTGAGCGCACAGGATCCTCCCACTGGACCACCAGGAGGCCTTTAAGGTTCTTAAATTTTAAATACCTTTAAAGTTGGATTGGATTCTATCTTGTTTGGAAATTGCTTGCATAAATTCATTCATCTTCAGGAGCTGCTTTGTCCTGAACAGGTTCATGGTAGTACTGGTGCCTATCCGGGTAACACTGGTTGTTTTTGTGAGTGGAGATGAATCTGGAAAACTTGGAGGAAACCCATATCAAACAGTATCCGGACACTGAATCAGTGACTGTGGAGCCGTGAGGTGGCAATGCTGCTCGCTCTTCTCCATGCCATCGTTATCTCATTATCTGGTGCAGGAACCAATGCAGTCCTCTGGCCATATACTGTACAGCCTTATCAATTGCCTTGCTGCATAAGCCACCAGATTTATTTATTTTTTACCAAAATGAGCTTATTCACTGCAACATCAACAGCCTCATAACTCCACATTTCACATTAAACCTGTGTCTGATTCGTAAATATAACCAAAAGGCAGGTTCCTTGAGTTTAATACTCACATTCCGAACTTCATCCCAGTTGCATAATGACAAAGAATTCATTCTTCCACAGCAGGATATGCAGAACTCAGATGACTGACACTGACCTTTTCTTAACTGGCTACAGATAGCTTTTTGTCGTGTTGGAACACCAAGTGCATTTGGCGTTTTTCACACTTTGTCTGTTCTAGGTGACTATAACAAGGTGGTTGTCTGTTTGGTTGGAGTTACTGCAGGAATGATCCGTGATGTAACGTCTAGGGGATTTACTGAGCTCTCACTTTGGCATGGGTTAGGAATCATTTTGCAAGTTTCATGCACTGGGTTGTGAACGTTAAAGACACACTGGTACATGGTCGTGTTAATGTGTATAGCCTCGAAATATAAGGGTGACCCAAAAAAGCCCACTCGGCTTGATTTACCACTGCTAGGCATTCTGTTGAAGTGGTAGCTCAGTAGTTAAGGTGTTGGACTACTGATTGGAAAGTTGTGAATTTGAATCTCAGGACCATCCAGCTGCCAATGCTGGGCCCCTGAGCAAGGCCCTTAACCCTCAGTTGCTCAGTTGTATAATTGAAATAAATTGAAGTCACTATGGATAAGGGTGTCTGCCAAATACCGTAAATGTAATGACAAAAGACTGAAAATCTTCAAGGCCAGGTTCTGCCATGCTGCTCGCTACAGGTTACCTGGTCGTAAAGTGTCTGCTTTAACCCTTTGTAAACAATTGTCGCGAAATTGCATCAAAACGCTTCCGGCCTGAATGCAACTGAGGCGGTGGATGTATCCCGCCAATGCCAGTGGAGGCATATATAATTGTAAATAAATTTAGGCAACATGGGGATAATCCAGATTCCATGCTACAAGGAAAAACAAGCTACAAACATTCATCCTACTGGGACAATATTAGCACTGGGACGTAATAAAAAAAAGAAGTTTCCTGGGTAGCAAAAATCTGTTTAGCTGATGTAATGTTTATTACATTACATTATTACTGTTTAGCCCTAAAATGGCTTATATTCTATTATGAACACTTATGACAGAGCTTGAAATGGCTGTGACTCTAGCAAGAATCTTAAATAAATGATGGAATTTGGGGTGGCGCCTTAAAATGATGGTCTTGGAATAAGCCTAGACGCCAGTGTAGTATTTTTGGCGAGCATTCTAGTGGGAGGGAAATTGGTAATGTAATGTTGAATTATACCATTAGGGACAGAGCCACAAGATGGCTTATGGTATAATAGGAATAATATTTAGGCAAGGATTTAAGTGCTTAGAATGTAGCCTTAAAACAGTTGATGTTTATGAATATTCATTAGTCTGTCCATCCATCCATTTTCTATACCTGCTTATCCTACTACTGGGTCACAGGGATCCTGGAGCCTATTCCAGGAGACTACGGGCACAAGGCAGGGTACACCCTGGACAGGATGCTGGTCTATCGCAGGGCCCAATCACACACACACACATGCTACGAACAATTTAGAGATGCCAGTCAACCTACAATGCACGTCTTTGGACTGGGGGAGAAAACCAGAGTACCTGGAGGAAACCCCCGAGGCACGGGAAGAACATGCAAACTCCACACACACATTGTGGAGGTGGGAATCGAACCCCCAACCCTGGAGTTGTGAGGAAAACCACCAAGCCACGTGGCCCGTCCCCTTTTTCATTAGTTGTTAATGAGCCTCAGAATGAGGCCAGTTTTATTAGAAAGAGCAACAGTAAGATGTGGGATGTGGTAGCTTAGTGGTTAAGGTGTTGGAAAACTGATTAGAAGGTTGTGAGTTTCAATCCCAGGTCCACCAAGCTGCCACTTGCTACATTTTACATTGATATAAATGTAAGTCGCTCTGGATAAGGGCGTTTGCTAAATGCCCGAAATGAATAAGTGAAATGAGCTAGATGTCAGTTCTAGAAACTAGAAAACTCATCAGCTCTACTGCAAAGAATGAAAAATTCATGAAAGAGACATGAATCCTTCACTATATCTTTAACATTCTACTGTCTAATGAGATTCAAAGAATCATGAACATGAGTAAAAACCTAGATATGAGGAAGTATAGAAACAAATCGTGCTTGTTCTTCCAGCAGTGATCTTCCTGTACTGCTTAACTGGTCTTGCCACCTCTCAGGGTATGCAAACGGAAGTTATGCATCAAGACTTCTCTCTGTTCTGGCACATTGGTGGTGGAATGAACTTCCTCTAGATGTCAGAGTAGCTGAGTCACTAGCTGTCTTTAAATGATGGATGAATACCTACCTCTTCCTGAGTCTTAGACTCAGGGCATGTGTACTCTGTGACCTAGTGCATCAGTATTGATGTATTCATTGATGAAGACTTCAAAACACCTTTGTACATCGCTCTGGATAAAGTCGTCTAATAAATGCCATGAAGGTAAATGTGAATATTTTGGGTAGAGTTTGCTTCCTGTTAGCGGTGGCAATTGAAAGATATTTCAGTCAAAAACAGTACAACAGAGATCTCAGTGTAATGACACCATGTAAGCCCAGAGCTGGGGTCATCGGTCCATGTAAATAAAAAAAAGTATTTATTTTAACATGAGGGTCGCATAATGTGAGAACAGTCACATTAGAACGTCATAGTTTTGATAAAAGCCTGATAAATATCACTCATATTTAATACAGGCATTAAAAGTTGTTCTGAATGTCTCAGAATGACTTTGACCTTTCTTAACTCATGCATCCAGGCATAAAAAGTAAATAACATTTAACATATTTTTTTTTTTTACAACATTTACAAGACATTTTACAGCATTTACATTTTACTTTGTACAACATGTGCGACAGAATTTCAGTAAAGCGTTGTGTTACAGATAAGCACTGGATATCTGGTTGCCAAAATACTGCACGAATATCTCGGGATGACCTCTGTAGAACTGTCCGAGCAGTCGCCGCTTCTCTTTTACAGAAAGTTTGGGGTTCTCGTGAATGGTGCGGAGTAAAGCGATCAGTTCCTCTTTAGTGGTTTTCTGTACCATCTGCATGTAAGTGGTCCTCGTAAGACGTCTACAGTAAGATGGACCTGAAGGAGGAAACAAACCTGCTGTTACTTTTCTCCTCAATAGTCATCTCAGTGTTCGTTATATAGACACGTTGCAGGATTCGGTATCTTTGGAGTAAAAAGAAAACTAAGGTTGTCCCATCCCAATATACTGTATGTGTGTGTATATATATATATATATATATATATATATATATATATATATATATATATATATATATATATATATATATATATATACAGTGGGGCAAAAAAGTATTTAGTCAGCCACCAATTGTGCAAGTTCTCCCACTTAAAAAGATGAGAGAGGCCTGTAATTTTCATCATAGGTACACTTCAACTATGAGAGACAGAATGAGAAAAAAAAAATCCAGAAAATCACATTGTCTGATTTTTAAAGAATTTATTTGCAAATTATAGTGGAAAATAAGTATTTGGTCACCTACAAAAAAGCAAGATTTCTGGCTCTCACAGACCTGTAACTTCTTCTTTAAGAGGCTCCTCTGTCCTCCACTCGTTACCTGTATTAATGGCACCTGTTTGAACTCGTTATCAGTATAAAAGACACCTGTCCACACCCTCAAACAGTCAGACTCCAAACTCCACTATGGCCAAGACCAAAGAGCTGTCAAAGGACACCAGAAACAAAATTGTAGACCTGCACCAGGCTGGGAAGACTGAATCTGCAATAGGTAAGCAGCTTGGTGTGAAGAAATCAACTGTGGGAGCAATTATTAGAAAATGGAAGACATACAAGACCACTGATAATCTCCCTCGATCTGGGGCTCAACGCAAGTTCTCACCCCGTGGGGTCAAAATGATCACAAGAATGGTGAGCAAAAATCCCAGAACCACACGGGGGGACCTAGTGAATGACCTGCAGAGAGCTGGGACCAAAGTAACAAAGGCTACCATCAGTAACACACTACGCCGCCAGGGACTCAAATCCTGCAGTGCCAGACGTGTCCCCCTGCTTAAGCCAGTACATGTCCGGGCCCGTCTGAAGTTTGCTAGAGAGCATTTGGATGATCCAGAAGAGGATTGGGAGAATGTCATATGGTCAGATGAAACCAAATTAGAACTTTTTGGTAAAAACTCAACTTGTCGTGTTTGGAGGAGAAAGAATGCTGAGTTGCATCCAAAGAACACCATACCTACTGTGAAGCATGGGGGTGGAAACATCATGCTTTGGGGCTGTTTTTCTGCAAAGGGACCAGGACGACTGATCCGTGTAAAGGAAAGAATGAATGGGGCCATGTATCGTGAGATTTTGAGTAAAAACCTCCTTCCATCAGCAAGGGCATTGAAGATGAAACGTGGCTGGGTCTTTTCAGCATGACAATGATCCCAAACACACCGCCCGGGCAACGAAGGAGTGGCTTCGTAAGAAGCATTTCAAGGTCCTGGAGTGGCCTAGCCAGTCTCCAGATCTCAACCCCATAGAAAATCTTTGGAGGGAGTTGAAAATCCGTGTTGCCCAGCGACAGCCCCAAAACATCACTGCTCTAGAAGAGATCTGCATGGAGGAATGGGCCAAACTACCAGCAACAGTGTGTAAAAACCTTGTGGCGACTTACAGAAAACGTTTGACCTCTGTCATTGCCAACAAAGGGTATATAACAAAGTATTGAGATGAACTTTTGTTATTGACCAAATACTTATTTTCCACCATAACTTGCAAATAAATTCTTTAAAAATCAGACAATGTGATTTTCTGGATTTTTTTTTTCTCATTCTGTCTCTCATAGTTGAAGTGTACCTATGATGAAAATTACAGGCCTCTCTCATCTTTTTAAGTGGGAGAACTTGCACAATTGGTGGCTGACTAAATACTTTTTTGCCCCACTGTATATATACACACTATATTGCCAAACATTTTGGGACACCCCTCCAAATCATTGAATTCAGGTGTTTTTCAGGGGTTGGGCTCGGCCTCTTAGCTCCAGTGAAAGGAACTCTTAATGCTTCAGCATACCAAGACATTTTGGACAATTTCATGCTCCCAACTTTGTGGGCACAGTTTGGGGATGACCCCTTCCTGTTCCAACATGACTGCACACCAGTGCACAAAGCAAGGTCCATAAAGACATGGATGAGTGAGTTTGGTGTGGAGGAACTTGACTGGCCTGCACAGAGTCCTGACCTCAACCTGATAGAACACCTTTGGGATGAATTAGAGCGGAGACTGCGAGCCAGGCCTTCTCGTCCAACATCAGTGCCTGACCTCACAAATGTGCTTCTAGAGGAATAGTCAAAAATTCCCATAAACACACTCCTAAACCTTGTGGAAAGCCTTCCCAGAAGAGATGACGCTGTTATAGCTGCAAAGGGCGGGCCGACTCCATGGTGGACATCCCAAAACTTTTGGCAATACAGTGTATATGCCATTCATCTGGAAACTAAGTATGCATTGGTATTCATATTTTTATGTAAAGAACAAAAACTAACAATCAGTAACAACAAGGTACTGTGGTGTAGTGTTGCCTGAAGAAGGGCTTTATTCTTCACAGAACAACAGGAATTATCAACTGATTTCTTTAATAAGGAACAATATGTCTTAAACATGGACTAACTGCTAAGATTTTAATCCTATCATGAAAAGTATCCACACATACAGACAATTTAAAACATCATAAATAAATTTCCAAATCATTCAAGATCATTACTGCACTTGAAAATAAATAATTATTCTGATTTCATCCACAAGCTTTCTACACAAAATCCCAAATGAAAAAAAAAAAAAGTGGCAAATTCTAATAAATGCTATTATTAGATTTTCCAAAACTTATTCATGATGCTACAGTGGGGCAAAAAAGTATTTAGTCAGCCACCAATTGTGCAAGTTCTCCCACTTAAAAAGATGAGAGAGGCCTGTAATTTTCATCATAGGTACACTTCAACTATGAGAGACAGAATGAGAAAAAAAAATCCAGAAAATCACATTGTCTGATTTTTAGAGAATTTATTTGCAAGTTATGGTGGAAAATAAGTATTTGGTCAATAACAAAAGTTCATCTCAATACTTTGTTATATACCCTTTGTTGGCAATGACAGAGGTCAAACGTTTTCTGTAAGTCGCCACAAGGTTTTTACACACTGTTGCTGGTAGTTTGGCCCATTCCTCCATGCAGATCTCCTCTAGAGCAGTGATGTTTTGGGGCTGTCGCTGGGCAACACGGATTTTCAACTTCCTCCAAAGATTTTCTATGGGGTTGAGATCTGGAGACTGGCTAGGCCACTCCAGGACCTTGAAATGCTTCTTACGAAGCCACTCCTTCGTTGCCCGGGCGGTGTGTTTGGGATCATTGTCATGCTGAAAAGACCCAGCCACGTTTCATCTTCAATGCCCTTGCTGATGGAAGGAGGTTTTTACTCAAAATCTCACGATACATGGCCCCATTCATTCTTTCCTTTACACGGATCAGTCGTCCTGGTCCCTTTGCAGAAAAACAGCCCCAAAGCATGATGTTTCCACCCCCATGCTTCACAGTAGGTATGGTGTTCTTTGGATGCAACTCAGCATTCTTTCTCCTCCAAACATGACAAGTTGAGTTTTTACCAAAAAGTTCTATTTTGGTTTCATCTGACCATATGACATTCTCCCAATCCTCTTCTGGATCATCCAAATGCTCTCTAGCAAACTTCAGACGGGCCCGGGCATGTACTGGCTTAAGCAGGGGGACACGTCTGGCACTGCAGGATTTGAGTCCCTGGCGGCATAGTGTGTTGCTGATGGTAGCCTTTGTTACTTTGGTCCCAGCTCTCTGCAGGTCATTCACTAGGTCCCCCCGTGTGGTTCAGGGATTTTTGCTCACCATTCTTGTGATCATTTTGACCCCACGGGGTGAGATCTTGTGTGGAGCCCCAGATCGAGGGAGATTATCAGTGGTCTTGTATGTCTTCCATTTTCTAATAATTGCTCCCACAGTTGATTTCTTCACACCAAGCTGCTTACCTATTGCAGATTCAGTCTTCCCAGCCTGGTGCAGGTCTACAATTTTGTTTCTGGTGTCCTTTGACAGCTCTTTGGTCTTGGCCATAGTGGAGTTTGGAGTCTGACTGTTTGAGGTTGTGGACAGGTGTCTTTTATACTGATAACGAGTTCAAACAGGTGCCATTAATACAGGTAACGAGTGGAGGACAGAGGAGCCTCTTAAAGAGGACGTTACAGGTCTGTGAGAGCCAGAAATCTTGCTTTTTTGTAGGTGACCAAATACTTATTTTCCACCATAATTTGCAAATAAATTCTTTAAAAATCAGACAATGTGATTTTCTGGATTTTTTTTTTCTCATTCTGTCTCTCATAGTTGAAGTGTACCTATGATGAAAATTACAGGCCTCTCTCATCTTTTTAAGTGGGAGAACTTGCACAATTGGTGGCTGACTAAATACTTTTTTGCCCCACTGTATATCATGCAACACTAACCTACATCATTTTGGTAGTCAATAATATTGCTATATTTTAGACCTTAATGTGAACAATTTACGTTATAAACACACAGGAAGTGTAATGTTTCATGGTTCGTTTGTTTTTTACTATTCTAATCATAAAAACGTTTTCTGCTAATCTGTACTTAATGCACAAAAAATGCACAAAAAAGGTTATTGTTCTGTTTTTAATTTATGCATAAAAGGATTTTGTTTAAAATATTTTGTTGTCTTCAAATGGTGACAATCTGTTTTTGCTTTCCTGACATCTGCTTCTATTTGCTTAAATTGGTAATGCATTATTAGAAAATTCCAGTTGTTGAAAAATGTAAAAAAAACAAAAAACAAAAAAAAGCAACAAAATATTTATTACACCAATAGACAACGCCCACATCTATACCAGACGCCTGCCTGTCACCTGGTGTTACTTTTTAATCGTTTTTAAATGACATTACATTAGACCTTGCCTCATATTTCAAGCTGCAAAGAAAGTGTTTGTTTCTCTCACTTTACATAACAAGCATTTGAACAGAGTCCCAAAAGACAACCTAGGACGACTATACACAAGACCAAAGAGAATCTCAAATCTATCTATGTATCTATCTATCTATCTATCTATCTATCTATCTATCTATCTATCTATCTATCTATCTATCTATCTATCTATCTGTCTGTCTATCTGTCTATCTGTCTGTCTGTCTGTCTGTCTATCTGTCTAATATCTATCAATCTAATATTTTAGTTTTAACATTAACACTGCATTCAGTACAGCACAATTTTGCTTTCTGGCATGTTAGTCCTTCATATTTCAGCTTCAGGTATATCAAGTACATTATCGACTAAATGAAAACATCCATGTTTCAAACATTCAAAACTCGGAGAAAGAAAAATTCAATTATTTTATTGTAATACATATCACAATATTCTTATATTTACTACTACTACTACTACTACTACTACTACTACTAATAATAATAATAATAGAACATAAATGAATAAGAAATATGAATAAATAACAAACCACTGATAATCTCCCTCGATCTGGGGCTCCACGCAAGATCTCACCCCGTGGGGTCAAAATGATCACAAGAACAGTGAGCAAAAATCCCAGAACCACACGGGGGGACCTAGTGAATGACCTGCAGAGAGCTGGGACCAAAGTAACAAAGGCTACCATCAGTAACACACTACGCCTCCAGGGACTCAAATCCTGCAGTGCCAGACGTGTCCCCCTGCTTAAGCCAGTACATGTCCGGGCCCGTCTGAAGTTTGCTAGAGAGCATTTGGATGATCCAGAAGAGGATTGGGAGAATGTCATATGGTCAGATGAAACCAAATTAGAACTTTTTGGTAAAAACTCAACTTGTCGTGTTTGGAGGAGAAAGAATGCTGAGTTGCATCCAAATAACACCATACCTACTGTGAAGCATGGGGGTGGAAACATCATGCTTTGGGGCTGTTTTTCTGCATAGGGACCAGGACGACTGATCCGTGTAAAGGAAAGAATGAATGGGGCCATGTATCGTGAGATTTTGAGTAAAAACCTCCTTCCATCAGCAAGGGCATTGAAGATGAAACGTGGCTGGGTCTTTCAGCATGACAATGATCCCAAACACACCGCCCGGGCAACGAAGGAGTGGCTTCGTAAGAAGCATTTCAAGGTCCTGGAGTGGCCTAGCCAGTCTCCAGATCTCAACCCCATAGAAAATCTTTGGAGGGAGTTGAAAATCCGTGTTGCCCAGCGACAGCCCCAAAACATCACTGCTCTAGAGGAGATCTGCATGGAGGAATGGGCCAAACTACCAGCAACGGTGTGTAAAAACCTTGTGGTGACTTACAGAAAACGTTTGACCTCTGTCATTGCCAACAAAGGGTATATAACAAAGTATTGAGATGAACTTTTGTTATTGACCAAATACTTATTTTCCACCATAACTTGCAAATAAATTCTTTAAAAATCAGAATAAATAACAGAATTTTACTTTTCCGTACGCTTCTGAATACTATGCTTTCCTTTTCTTTTCTTTTTTTTAATAAAAATGGAACAATATAATATCTCAGTGAGTTTTTCCTCGCCACCATCGCCTCAAGCTTGCTCATTAGGGATAAAATAGTAACTTAACTTTAAACTTTATAATTCTATGTTTCTATACTTCTGTAAAGCTGCTTTGAGACAATATCCATTGTTAAAAGCGCTATACAAATAAACTGAATTGAATTGAATAAGAAACTGAACATATTTTCTATTTCTTTTTAAAGATCTCTGCAGTATAGTGTCTTTACATATTGCTACACCTAGGGCCGGCTGGTGTAAATGAGATAGCAGAGCTATGTTTTTTTCCAATTAAAGTGCAAATTACACAATGGGACAAACTACAGGACTGTAAAACGAAGCAGTTGGTTAAGAGCTGCTTTTCTTTGTGCCGTGTTTGCTTTTCATAAATAAACACAGCATAATTTCACACATGAAAAACCTGCCATTAGAAAATAAGGAAGTATGAATGATGCCACCTATCTGTCTTCCATCAAGTGTGTGTATGTGTGTGTTCATGTGTGTATGCATAGTCTTAGGTCTATGCTACAAAGACAGCCTATTCTATAAGACCCTAACTGTAATAGCATGTTACTGATATTTTTTTTTTTTTTTAAGAAACTCTCCTATTCATCATCACAACCAGCTATCACTGCTTACACCTAAGATTAGCTGCAGAATCATTTAAAATGTAAACACATATATGATCTGATTTTATTTAACGTCAGTTGTTGGTGTGTCACTGACATATATACATTTATTAAAACATTATTCATTTTACTCATTTTCATCCACTTACCTGGAACGACATCAGGATCTTTGCCCCTGATGATACTGGCAAGTTTATCACTAACAAGCTTGTGTAATGATACAGGAATCTGAGGAAACATTCATAGAGGTATTCTTAATAATAGTCTTCTTACATTAAAGTCTTCATTTATGAAAATGCAGAAGCCTGATGTAATGTTACGGATGAACTAACTTCCAGAAATTTCCAAAGAAAGTGAAGATTAATACAAACCCGATTCCAAAAAAGTTGGGACACTGTACAAATTGTGAATAAAAACAGAATGCAATGATGTGGAAGTTTCAAATTTCAATATTTTATTCAGAATACAACATAGATGACATATCAAATGTTTAAACTGAGAAAATGTTTCATTTTAAGGGAAAAATAAGTTGATTTTTAATTTCATGGCATCAACACATCTTAAAAAAGTTGGGACAAGGCCATGTTTACCACTGTGTGGCATCCCCTCTTCTTTTTATAACAGTCTGCAAACGTCTGGGGACTGAGGAGACAAGTTGCTCAAGTTTAGGAATAGGAATGTTGTCCCATTCTTGTCTAATACAGGCTTCTAGTTGCTCAACTGTCTTAGGTCTTCTTTGTCGCATCTTCCTCTTTATGATGCGCCAAATGTTTTCTATGGGTGAAAGATCTGAGCCTTGGCCCAGAGAAAACGCCTGCGCTTCTGGATCATGTTTAGATATGGCTTCTTTTTTGACCTATAGAGTTTTAGCCGGCAACGGCGAATGGCACGGTGGATTGTGTTCACCTACAATGTTTTCTGGAAGTATTCCTGAGCCCATGTTGTGATTTCCATTACAGTAGCATTCCTGTATGTGATGCAGTGCCGTCTAAGGGCCCGAAGATCACGGGCATCCAGTACGGTTTTCCGGCCTTGACCCTTACGCACAGAGATTGTTCCAGATTCTCTGAATCTTTGGATGATATTATGCACTGTAGATGATTTTTCTCTGAGAAACTCCTTTCTGATATTGCTCCACTATTTTTCGCCGCAGCATTGGGGGAATTGGTGATCCTCTGCCCATCTTGACTTCTGAGAGACACTGCCACTCTGAGAGGCTCTTTTTATACCCACTCATGTTGCCAAGTGACCTAATAAGTTGCAAATTGGTCCTCCAGCTGTTCCTTATATGTACATTTAACTTTTCCGCCTCTTATTTCTACCTGTCCCAACTTTTTTGGAATGTGTAGCTCTCATGAAATCCAAAATGAGCCAATATTTGGCATGACATTTCAAAATGTCTCACTTTCAACATTTCATATGTTATCTATATTCTATTGTGAATAAAATATAAGTTTATGAGATTTGTAAATTATTGCATTCCTTTTTTATTCACAATTTGTACAGTGTCCCAACTTTTTTGGAATCGGGTTTGTACACATGTAGCGCTAAAGCTAGGCCAAAACTCACTTTCTGCCATTGGAGTTAATCATTATAATAAACCACTGCGGCTTTCATTTTTAATTGCTGAGTTGTAATATACCTTGAGCTGCTTTAATGTTGCCAATATGAAATAAATCCTAAATATATTTTGCTTCGTAAATTAGTGTGTGCTGAATGAAATGAGATCTTGAAATGTGCTTTACCTTGAAAAGATCCAAGTGGTTGTCTATCATGAAAAGCACCAGAAGATCCACCTTCCCCTTGGCGAGCCTGGCACTGTACACGATAGCACTGGAGAATGCTCGCTTTACCGCCATCCTGTTCTCAATCTGAGGAACAAACAACAACCGTAGCATGTGGTCAGGATTTATACCTTCACTAACATTATCATGGCCTCTTTAGTGTATTTGTACAGCATGTGCATAAAAGCTTGCGGGTTCTATCACTTTGTCATAATGTGGGCCACTTCCTATAGTGTAGTGTGGGAACAGGTTAAGTAAATGATTTAAAATGTTGACTCGTTGTTATTGGCTTCGGGATCCCAAACCGTTCAATGAGGAGGTGGTTGGACTGAAAATCCTTTTTAGTAGACGCCTTTATCCAGAGTGGCTTACAGAAGTGGTGCAGGGGTGGATCAGAACTGGAGATATCCACACCGCAGCCGAGAGAAAGTATTTACAGGACTAGCAAAATATTTGTTAGTTAATTATTTTACTGAAAAAAGACCATATTAAACCCTGATTTACAGACTCAGCAAACAGTTAAAGGGTTCTCTGGTCTGTTGGGAAACCAGACACTTCTCATCACCATGAGAACCCCATGACCACAGTGAATCATGGAAGTGGAATTGCATCATCACCTAGAGAAGCTTTTCATCAGCAGGGACCATGAAATTGATCAGGGCTAAGGGACCCAAGGCATACAGCCAAAGCTACAGTGGAGTTGCTCAAAATCTAAATCCTAAATGTGTCAGAATGGCTCAGTCAAAGCCCAGATCTCAAACTACTTAAAAACCAAGGGTTGAAAACTAATAGATCAAATGTGACAGAAACGGAACAATTTTGCCAATTTTGCATTTGGAAAATAATCAGGATCCAGATGTGCTGATAGAGACATATCCCAGAAGACATACAGCTGTATCTGCAGCCAAGGGTGGTTCTTCTAAGTATTGACCTTTGGGGGGGGGCAACTGTCTATGCAACCAACATATGTTTCTGTCAGTGTTTCTGTCACAATTAAAACAAAGATTTTGTTACTCTGACTGTAAAGCATACTAAACTACTGAACATCCACTGCACTGTGCTGCACTGTCCCTTGTTAATTATTGCAGTGTACATTCTCGTATTCTTTGCACATGCTTTTTTGAGGAACGTCATTTCAGTTTACTGTGTACTGTACCAGCTATATAGTTGAAATGACAATAAAAGCTTCTTGACTTGACTTGTATACATCCAATGGTACAAATCCAAATAGAGCACACTTCTGTTCCAGGTTAAATGTGGTAAAAGTTGAGGGGGTGAATAATTATGCAAGGCACAGCATAGGACGCCATTCTTGATGATTGATATCTGTATGAGTGGCTATTGATGTTGATTAAGTCTGGACTTTGACAATATCAATGTGTTTGTCTTCTAATGAGCAACAAATGGTCTTTTAATGCATTGGGTCTCAGGCCCTACTACAGCACAGGTTCACGGGTTTGTTTGTTTTTTTTTTTTACTTTCATACACCAAACTCATCACCTAATGATCAAACCCTTCATGAACTGAATCAAGTGTGTTACAGCAGAAAACCCCTGAAACCATGCAGGGCAATGGGGCTAAGGGACTGGAGTTAAAGCCCTGATTTATTGCGGAACACATTATTATCTCTGTGCAACATGCATCTTGTTTGTTACATTCATCACATGTTCTCTGATTTGTGTTCTGCTATACACGTACTGCATTTTATTCTTGCGCTTTTTTGCTCAGCTGCCTTTCGGGATCAATGATGCATCTATCTCCTAAATCTATTGCCTGACTGGGTTGCTATATATTCATATCCATGCCTGCTTACAATATGCCTTTTGTAGATATTGTGTAGCAGCTTGCATCCTGGTTTAAGAAGTAATTTTCCAATTTTTGGGATTTTTTACTATTTCCAGCCTAAAAGAGAGAGAGCTGAATCAGAATATGAATGATGAGGGCATTTTTCTGGTTGACGGACCGGTTGCTTAGCAGTGGGTGTTAAAGTCAGTCTGGATCCCAGACTGCACTGTCTCACATATCAGAGTTCTCATTATTATAATAAAACACGGATTGTGGTGGGATGTGTATTGCTTTATTTAACACATAGTATAATCCATCCATCCGTTTTCTGTACCTCTTATCCAATACAGGGTCACAAGGAGCCTGGAGTCGGGCGCAAGGCGGGGGACACCCTGGACGGTGTGGAAACCTATCCCAATACATACAATTTAGAGATGAATGCCAGTCAGCGTGAATGTCTTTGGCCTGGGGGAGGAAACTGGAATACCAATTGAACTGGAATTGAAGCCCCAACCCCAGAGGTGCGTGGAAAAAGGTGCTAACCAATAAGCCACCGTGTCCTCACACACCTGATATGTTATTCCACTAGTACAGTGTAGAATATACATGTACAAACATTATTGCGCTGCAATAGAAAACCATTATGACCTTTCACCTATTTAACAGATATCATATCCTGTCACTGAATATAATCATGACTAACTGTTAAACGACTAATTGTTTGACAAGTGTGTCCCAGATCTACTGGTATATAAACACACCTGATTGTACAATAATGGTCCACAGCACACTGGTACATTATTCAAGTGTTTATTAAGACAGTAAGAATTGTTCTGTCTCACCTCTTTGTGCAGCTTGATTTCATTTGGCTGTGCAGCGAAAGCCATGAAGCGGAGGAGTCTGCGGAGTTCCTCTCTGCTTCGGGAGTCCTGGAGTTTTAGACAGAGCTGCAGGGCCTCCAGAGCCTGCTCCTGCTTCCCATTAACTACAGACACACATACACAGCCTCAGAAAAGCACTCACTGTGGCTATATTGGCTATAGATAAGGCAAACAGACTGGCCAGATGGGTCACTTAGGTCTTTAAACGACCTCACAAACATGGCACAAGGAAATAAATATGGCAAATAAACACAGAAGAGCTTTGCCAGAGAGGATTAAGTAAATCCTGGCCTTTATATGATTAGTTCTATACTAGACTCTGGACATGTTGGACAGTGTAAATGCTCTCTATCTACTTGACTAGCACAGAGAAATACATTTTATTTATTACTATATTACAATAGCCTTAGTTTATTGTAAAATAAATAAAGTTAGAGACTGAAATACATAATTATGGATATAAAAACACTAGACACGATAGAAATCTTTGCATGGGACTCAAAACATAGGAACCCTAAAGTAATTTAGAGTTTTAGAAGAATTTTATTGAATTTCTTATAATAGAACACATCACAATCCTTGATAAAAAAATAAAAAAATAAATAAAAAATGCATATATATATATATATATTATGTGTATTATATAAAATCACTCTATTATATAAAACCAAGGCTACAGTAAGGGTGTGAACTCATTCTGGAATGAAATAAGGCACATCTGTATCATACTGGCTCGAGCTTTCCTTACACTCTACTAGTAATTCAGGAAAGGCTCATTTCACTGATTCTTGGGTCTGGGATAAGTACTCAATATTTTATAAAGACAGTGTCTTACTTTTCCCTTCCTTTTCTGACCTCCATGACTGTCTCTTCCTTCCTTTCTTCCCTCCCTCCCTCTCTCTCTCTCTCTACATTTACTTACTTATTCTCACTCACTTTCACTATCCACTTCCAAGCAACACCTTGTTTGAATCAGGAATACACTCTAGACAGAAAACTAGTCCATCACAGAGCACCATGCACACACACATTCACACACTCTCATCTCCTTTTAACCAATGTTTTGGTGAGTTTGGAGGAAACAGAGGCATCGAAAAAACCTGCTCTCTGTGCATCACCAGAACTACTACATTTGATCCATCTGTAATAAAATAATAGCACATATCGCAGGTCAGAGTTTACTACAGAGAATCATGAAGAAGTAAAGAGAGAGAGAGAGAGAGAGAGAGATGTACAGTGCCAAAGGAATAAGATGGCTAAAAACAGCTGTATGTGTGCTACCAATAAATAGATCCCTGTATCATGTCTAGTCTTGCACTTCCCACACTTTTGCTCAGTACACATTTTTTTCCACATCACTTCAGCCATATTAGAAATCCTGAGAGCAAGACCCCCTCCTCCTGTCTTACCTAACAGTTCCGAGATGCCGCTGTGTATATCGAAGACGTGGTTGCTAAACAGTGGAGGGTAGTCCGTCTGGCCATAGTGTTGGATGAGAATGCTATAGAGGAGACGTTTATATTGTGCTGTATCCTCTGGACACTTAGCAAGCCCTCGGCTCACCTCGACTACCAACTGATCAGGAAGGAACTCCAGACAGTCCACAGCCGCTGAGAGCCAGGCATCGGCACTAGAGAATAAAAACACAAGAACTGGTTAATAAAGAGGAAAAAAGGATCACAAGCATGAACACATGCAGAGAAGCAGAAAAAGAAAAACAAAGACATTCGGTTGTACTCTTGACCTTCAGACCTTCAGCCATGTGGCAGGAGAAATCGCACAGCCTGAGGGTTGAGGCTTTCAAACAGAGCTCTTTATATAATGACCAGCCTCCATTTGTCTGGACACAATATCTCAGTAGTACGCACGCGACGAGTGGTGTGTTTTGTATTCCGCATTCGCTTGTGCGCCCAGATGTCCCCGATTCCTCGCGGAAAATACATTCAGACCGCACCTCTAGTTTTAATTACATCTGGTTTGTTACATTTAAAGAAAGTTGTGGAAAATTCTCAGGTGACAGAGTGGATCAGAGGGACATTTCTTCATTCATTCATTGTCTGTACCGCTTATCCGATCTACTCTCGGGTCACGGGGAGCCTGTGCCTATCTCAGGCGTCATTGGGCATCAAGGCAGGATACACCCTGGACTGAGTGCGAACCCATCACAGGGCACACACACACTCTCACGCAATCACACACTACGGACAATTTAGAGGACATTTCCTCGTGATAAGATTTAATTAGTAATAATTAATTATATTAATATTAATAATATAACAATTTTTGAAGTATAGAATAAAACACACCATGTATATAACTATTTTATTCCTTGCAATCTGCCAACACTGAAAATGGAAGTAGCACTTTTTATCCGTTTATTGTTACATTTAATATTGTGGAAAATCCATGAAACAGTGCCTGTTATCCCAGATGAGGACGGGTTCCCTTCAGAGTCTGGTTCCTTTCAAGGTTTCTTCCTCGTATCGTCTCAGGGTTTTTTTTCCCCTTGCTGCCGTTTCCTCAGGCTTGCTCATTAGGCATAAATATAGATTTAATTTTAAACTTCTATATTTCTGTAAAGCTGATTTGAGACAATGTCCATTGTTAAAAGCGCTATACAAATAAAATCGGATTGAATTATCGCTTATTATTGACCTCTTTATTTGTTCTCACTTTTAAAGTTAATAAGACAAAAGAATACAGCTTGCTACGGAAAAACCGGAAAGCCGTCTGTCCTAAAGACTTAATGTAAAGGAAGAGCTTTTTCTCTGACTGCTCCAAAGCACTGCCACTGGAGACTCTTTCCAAAATTGCTAAGAAAACCTCACCCTATTAACAATGATGAAATTCTTTAGATTTTTGGAGCAATCAAGCACATTGATATAAAGCTCTGATTTGAATTAAAGTCGGTTCTGTTGTCTGAGCTGCTGTTGGACCTTGCGACCAATCAGATAGGAACATTTAATATTTTTTTTTATCAACACATAAAAAAAACGTATACTTTTACGTTACGTACAACGTATACGTACAACGTATATTTTTAGTCATTTACTTTCCTCTAAATTAATTATGTATTAGTTAAGTAAGAATTTTTAAAGATTTATTGTTATTAATTATTAATTGTTATTACAGAATATTAATTAACTACTATTAATAGTAGTAGTAATATTGTAATAGTTCAAGTTATTTTTCAAATTTAATATTCAGTAATAACATGATTTTTTTTAAAAACATTTTTGGTTTGTTTTTATATAAACAAATTCCAAAATAACTAATAATCTTCTGCTGTATCCAGTCGTGATTTTTTTTTTTTTATAAAGTTTTTCCTTAAAGGTTTCCTGTTTAAAGGTACATTTCTGTTTAGAAGAAGCACCAGATGACAAAGAAAAAGGAAGAACAATTGAAAAAGAAAAAGTGAAAAGATGAAGATTATTAGGAATTTAAGAATTTTAAAGGTCAGGAGGTGAAGAAGGGCACATACTGAGCTTCACTGAAGGCTTTGAGGATTTCTCGGTCCACATAGTTGCTGGTGTAGAGAAGATCTGGGTCGCTATCCATACCGTGCAGCGATGGACGGGGACTCTCCTTTCCTTCAAGAAGACTCTCCAGTAAAGGCAACTCGATCAGCTGCAGTAATCTCAGTGTTGCCTGCTGCTGCCAAACCTCATCCACCACTGTAATGGCGAGGGCATGGGATATAAAAGCCTTACACATACATTCAGAGTTTTTTTTTCTACTGGGAAATAATGAACATAACACTGAATCTACGTGCGTAGTTTGCTTTGAAGTGACTTACACTCCTGTGACAGACCCAGATTCATCAGCTGGGGTGTGATGGCTGTGTTTGAGTTCAGGTTCCCTAAAACGTCCTCCAGAGATTTATCTGTTTTGACTGGCGAGGTGTTTGAATACTCCTGTTCCTCTTCCCTGAGTGGGTGGAAAAGTTCGATTAGATTAGAATCAGGACAGAATGTTGAATAAGAGGAACTAAATTGAGTTTAATAAACGTGACCATGAAGTGACACACTCTACATAACAACAACATTTTTCTTCTTTATCATAAAGGTAAGAAGCTATATGAGTGCAGTATTCTGGGCAATTGTAGCTTAGTGTGTACCATTCGAAGTTAATGGAAGCTGTTGGGGTCAAATCTCATAAAATCCCAAAAGCTTATCTATTTTTACCAAAAGAGGCCAAAAGTTCAGATCACACACTCAGATCCCACACAGAAAACCAACAGTCCTGACTCATTGTATATCAGACTCACAGCCATAAAATAATTCATTTGTTTATACTGATTGAAAATGTCCCATAAGTCGATTTCCATTCCATATTGGTAAAAAGGGTTAAACTATATCAGATACATCCCATTTTCAAATTTATAAGAGGAGATACAGAGTGTATCTTGGGAACGCTGGGCATTAGGTGGGAGTAGACCCTGAAGAAGACACTAGTTCATCACAGGACACTGTGAACACACACTTTCACACCTGAATATCCTGTTCTCAATTCATTTGCTCACTTGAGGCAGTGTTATATAATTGCTACCGTCTTCTCATTCAGATCCTGTCAGTTTGCTCCTCTATAATTTATATATTCAATTCTAATACAATTATTTGTATGTGCTTTTAACAAAGGACATTGTCGCAAAGCAGCTTTATATGAATCTAAAAATTATTCAGAATAAAAAAAAAAAAAAGAAAAAAATGATTTCAATTTATCACTAATAAGCATGAACCGATATGAGGAAGAAACCATGAGAGGAACTAGACTCGAAAGGGAACCCATCCTCATCTGGGTGACACTGGATAGTGTGGTTGTGTGTGATAGATTCCTTTCTTTAATTATTTCTTTTCCTAACTTAATTCTAGTTTCAACATGAAGTCTTTTCTGTCGAGGTTCTCAAATATTCAATGATTGAGATTTGAGTGCAAAACTGATTGTGGTTACAGCAGTCCAAAGCCATCTCCATGATCTCTATGTGGACTATCCACAGCAGTGCCATGTATCTCCAGGTGGAACATGTGGAGACATCCTCAGCAGCAATGACCATCTTCAAATACAGATCTGCTGTTAGATCTGTTAGCTTTGACAGCGAGGAATTAGTGTCTATAACAAACTCAGAAACTACATTGACCTAATAGTTCCTCATGGGCCCTTGGTTGCTGTTGTAGAAAGGACACTATTTACATTTACATTATTTACTGTCCAGTGTCGCCCAAATGAGGATGGGTTCCCTTCTGAGTCTGGTTCCTCTCAAGGTTTCTACCTCATATCATCACAGGGAGTTTTTCCTTGCCACCGTCGCCGCAGGCTCGCTCATTAGGGATAAATAGGGATAAAATAGTTTAATAATTTAATGATTCTTTTTTTTCCTCTACTTTCTGTTTCTCTATTTTTGTAAAGCTGCTTTGAGACAATGTCCATTGTAAAAGGCGCTATACAAATAAACTGAATTGAAATTGAATTGAAATACTAAGACTCCAACCAGAAGTAGGGCATTAGAATGAATATGGAGATAATATATAAGCTTTTCTATTGTTTTTAGTCAGTCGGTAGTTAATTATTTCTATTCATGTCCATGAGGATAACGAAAACATATAATTAAGACAATATTATAGCTTTTATAACTTTTACTAACTGCATTTAGAATGTGTTTCTTAATCATGGCTTTTTTACACTTTATTGGCTTGTTTCGGAAAAAATAGCTCTTCAAGATATATACTAGTCAAATAAATCATTCAGTTCTACTGTCTATCCAGTTCTATTGCCCTTTAAGGCAAACCCAAATACCTTTTCGGTAGAGTGGTTCTGTTAATGCCCGCCGATTCATACGTGTGTTCGATCGTACTCTTGCCAGCACTCGTATTCAGAAACCTGTACAAACTACAGCTGCTATCCTCAAACTTAGCGTGCCTCTTCTCTTTCCCGAACACCTTAGTGTCCACCGCTTCGAACACCCGTGAGTCCATGAGCGCCTGACACAGACGCACTGCCTTGAAACGAGGCACCTCATCGTCGCCACAGAACTTGTTCTGGATGATGTGAGCCAACACCACATCCACAGCCTCAGAGCCCAGGAAGCAGTTGTGGTAGGATTTCAGGTTATGGCGTCGTCTCTTGACCTCCACCTGCGCCTGCAGGTTGTTAATGATGCTGCTCCAGATAAAGGTGGCGCGGAACGGCTTCCCGGCCATCTGGTGTGAAAGGAAATGAAAGAGGAATATCCGTAATTATTTCTTTGAATAACTAAATGAATTATTCTTTTCTTTAATAAAATATTTGATTATATTTAGAGCTCATTTGAAAAATAGTCAAGAAATTGGAATAATAGTAGTAGTCCTAATGAATAAACATTAGCTTACATTGATCTAGCTAGCTAGCGTTCTGTAATACTTATTACCACATAAGCATAGCTCATTTAACTACCTAAATTTAACATTTAGCAAAACAACATTCTTTTTTTTTTTTTTTTTTTTTGCATTTAACAGATAATTAAATAAAGCTCGAGCTCTTTAATAGGCTTCTAGACATTTCCTTAAAGAAATGGATCTTAGCCACCAAGTTTTTCTTCAATGCCGAAAACTAATTTGTCACAAATTAACTGAAACAGATGAGGCAGGAAAAGTTTTCCCATGATTTATACTCAGTAGTGCAGCACTGGGATACAGACAGCTTTATAAGAATTTAGGCTCCAGTATAAAGATCATTTGTAGCCAAAGTCAATATTGAGAAAGCCATACAAATCATAGCAGACCAGCTAATCATTTCTCACAAGTTACATTTCCTCTCTGGACTGGGGCACGGAGCTCTGAAGGTGTGTGCGGTCCCTCGGAGATCTCCCACCCTCGTCTCTTAGAGGAGAAGAGTCCCACAATCTCTTTACACATGCAGATTGCATTCCCTTTCAGTGACCCTCCCAGCGAACACCCACTCATTAAAGGAAACTTCTGACAAAACTGGGCTGCAAGACAAAGGAGGTTCTCCAGATCAGTACCACATGTGGGAAAAGAAGCGAAGCTGTGTCTGAGAGCTTGCTGAAGCACAGAGAATGAACATGCTCCCATTGTTTAAGAACCAATTACTTAAATGAAGATGATGGTTTATTTCAGTTGAAATCTGATGAATGGTTATGAAATGACGGATGACGTCAAGTCCGGTAACGCTTAAAAAAAGAGAGGTCACAGATAAACGTGATACAAATCCAGTTGTACAGGGCTGACGGCACTGATCGGAGGTCTAAGCAGACAGTGGGTGTTAGGAGATTAGTTTCTTTCCTTCCTTCTAAATTGCTTCCTGCTAATACAGTAATGTCATGTACGGAGACAGTTTGCATATTATTGAAGATTTACTTGCAGAGCAAACCTGTAGATTCGTAAACCTCAGGCTTCCACACAATACGATAAGATCTCAATTTATAAGAAAATCTGATACTTGACAATCCAACTGAATATGTTAAGATACAATACACTGATTTAATTTGATTTGATACCTTCCAACTGATATGTGATCAGCTTTGTTCAGAATCTGGGGTATGCCACTTGTTGATTTCTAAATCATAATGATATAGAGAAGGGCTGTTCAGAGCAAATCACCTTGCCCATCATGTTTCAAAAATATGACTTATTTTTATATGAATTACAAACATAAAAATGATTTAGAACCATTTCCTTGATAGATATGCCCTTCGCTTTCAAGACGTTTATCCAAAACTACCTACAGCTGAAGAAAATGAGTTTAAGGATCTTTCTCAAGGAACCAAAAGAGAATTCCCAGAAATGTTGGGATTTAAAACATATTTATTTAATTATCTTACTCAATTGTCTCCTATATATTACTTGGCATAAATACAAACAGTTCTGCAGCCCAAAAGACTCAAAAAAAAAAAAAAACCTCCACATAACTGGTACGAATTCTAAAATATTACTGACATCCTCCCAACTATACCACGTTTTTATTTTTTCATTCCTTCCTTGTCAACTGATATCCAAGGTTTTCCTTGTAAGAACTAATACGTGTTTGAAATTATATACAAATAGCAAAACATACTATAATGATAATGTATACACATAATTAAAAGAACAAGAAACCCTTTTTATTGTTTCATCAACTGGTTTCATCAATGTTTCATCCCACTGGCACCATCTCTACTAACAGCACCTTGGCTGCAGCGTCTTCAGGGTTACCCCCGGGTCACCCTCAGGTGGGAATGCCACTCCTCAGTCACAGGCAACACACATTGTTGTGTTTGGCCAACAAGACAGTAAATAATCACTGAGGGGTTTGTTCCCCATGATGACCCTGACAAGACAGTGTGACGGGAAAACAAAGCTTTTCCACAACAAAACCCTAACAGTAACACTCAGGCAATGGTGACCAGGAGAGAGAAGAGGCCAAGATGAAATACAGAATATCTGGCATCATTTCAAGCAGAGATAGGTGCGACTGATATATCCTAAGGGGGGGACGCTAAAGAAGAGTTATTTGGTTCTGTTTGAATTCACACACACACACACACACACACACACACACACACACACACACACACACACTTGAGTACATGCTGTAAATCTTAAAAGCCTGCTATAGCAACCAATTTCAAATTCAAACCACAGAAGACTGTACTAATAAACAGAACAGCAGCTCAGACATCTATGCAATTATTTTGCATTATATCTACATACAGATGTTTACACACACACACAGACACACACACACACACACACACACACACCCCCTTGCTCTCCCTGAGCCACTTTGCACTTACTTCATCCAACATCATTATTCTTGTTAATCGTATGCAAACATAAAATGAATTTTAGTAGGAATTTTACTGTCACTATATCATATGTGTATAATTATATCCTCACTGACACACACACACACACACACACACCCCACGCGCGCGCGCGCGCGCGCACATATGCACAAATAGTCGTACATACGTCGTAAAAAAAGCAAAAACAGTAGCTCCTTAATCTTTAAAAGCAGCACATTATGTGTTTGAGGTTATATTACCTGGAGCTCGGTGCATGACACACACTCGCCTGTAATTCTGAACCGATCCACTAACAGAAAGCAACGCGCCCGTCGCTCACACACTCTGACTCCTCCCACTCTCGCATTAGATACGCCCTCAAGTCAAGAATGGTCAACTAATTTGCATAATAATAGACCAACTCACTACAGAGCCGTCGAAACTTTTTAGTTTTAATATTGTCAGACAGTTTCAATCACTTCAGCTTTCGGTTTCTTTCCGTAAGTTTTAAACGTTTATGAGTAAATAAATAAAATCTAAACCCAAAAGAGCAGACTGGTTTGAGGAGATTAAGATTTCATGGTTCCTGGTTGACTAAAGTACCTACATTCCACGGGGGGCAATTAACAGAAAAAACAGACAAATATAAATAAGATTCATATTTTGTGGAGGATGTGGCAGCTCAGTGGTTAAGGCATTAGAATACTGATCAGAAGGCTGTGAGTTTGAATCCCAGGTCCACCAATCTGCTGGGCCCTTGAGCAAGGCCCTTAACCCTCTGGGCCCCTGAGCAAGGCCCTTAACCCTCAATTGCTCAGGTGTGTAAAAATGTAAGTTGATCTGGATGAATGTGTCTGCCAAATACATAGAAGAAGAAGAAGTTGCTTTCGGCTGCTCCCTGTTCGGGGTCGCCAAAACGGACCAACTGGTCCGCACAACAACTTGGCAAATGTTTCACGCCGGATGCCCTTCCTGACGCAACCCTCCCATTTTTCCGGGCTTGGGACCGGCACTGCATCCAGTGGCTGGGGTTGAGGCATTGGCTGGGAATCGAATGTAAATGTAAATAAATCATTGTTGTCATGGTCAGTACTTAATTTGTGCCAGATCCCATTTTTTTCCATTATACTTATTAAATTAGCAGATGATTTATTCAAGGTGATTTACAAATGTGAAATATAAGCAAAAATATATATCAAAGAGAGGACAATATACTATGTGTATGCATAGATAGGAGCAAAGTGCACAGGGTAGAGGTGTAAGAGCCAATGCAAGTGCAGTTTTTCACCTCAAACTGTTGCCACAAATTTGGAAACACACAATTCTATAAGAGATATATTTGTATTTGCTGTAGTATTACACTGTAACTAAGATGCCCAGTCCAAACCTGTTCCAGAATGATAAATACCTTGATAAATGATAAATAAACGTCAGTGTCCCTCACAAATGCATGATCTCAACCCCACTGAACACCTTTTGGAGTGAGCTGGAAGGCTCAATATCAGTGCCTTACCTCACTATTGTTCATGGGGATGAATGGACATGTTCAAAAATATTGTGAAAAGCCTTCCAAAAGAGTGGCGGTAACTTTAAGAGTTAAGTTATGACTAAATAACTTAGTCATGTCAGGGGTCAGGTATCCACAAACTAGTGTATTATTGAACACATTCAAATGAGATAAGACATAACCTTTATTAATTCAAGGAGAAGGAGTTAAATACAACCACACTCGGGTTGTATTGAAATGAAGTCTAAATTATATTAATATTGCAACATAGGGAGGAGACTATAATTTAAATGACTGTGTTGTGAAGTAATCTGGATAATTAAATTATGTGATTAATGTTTTTGTTGTTATATTTCGGTTTAAAGAACATTATGTATTATGCAACATCCAGTAGTATGTGCGAAATGGCTGAGGTTGTGTGTATATTATAAATCAGCACTAAATGACAACACTTCTTTTCCTCTCATGGCATCACTGTAATGAACTGGTTGCGATCCCTCATTGATTTGTGGTCCTCATAATAAGTCTATTGGCTGTAGGTCTGTTATGGCATTCAACACTATTACATAAAGCACTTGGAGGGTTGTTGTGTCTATATGCACCAGGACCTTTCTCTCTCTCTGCCCACTTGCTCCTTGGTGTTTCCGTGCCTCATGTTTTACAAATTAAGCCCTGGTCATGGCCCCTCAGTCTACAGACCTGATCTGAAGAAGGCATTTAATGACATTTGGAGTTATAAAAGAAATGTCACTGCTTGAATATTACAAATCAGAAGATCCTGATTAGTTCAGATGATACAAAAGACTAAGTAGCAGGCAACAGGATAGACATACAAAACTTTCTCTAAGTACTGTATCACTGTACTAAGTACTGTATACTGTGTCTTTATTAATCCTAATCAATGTTGGTAAAATAATAATAATAATAATAATAATAATAATAATAATTTATGAGGTTGCCTAACATTAATAATCATATGTTTATTTCTACTTGATTCCTACATATTTATTCCCACTGACTTATACATTCATAAATCTCCAGACTATGATCAACAGTGTCATATTTTAGATTATATCTTCTAATATGCAGGTATTTCATGTAAATTATAAATAGAAGAAAGTATGTCACAACAATGTGACTTTAGACGGTAATAAGAAATGTTTTTCTCCTTGATAGCTAGGTTTCTCCAGCCCTAATCTTTCATTTCCTTTATACTGACTGTTTCCTCGTGCTTCTCTTGAACTCCATGACCAGACCTGTCAGCTCATTAACAGCTCATCATTTCATTCAAATGGGCGTTAAAGCAGAAAAATATTCACATGAGAATAAAAAAATGCATACTCTTTAAATGACTGAGCATTTTAGCATGATGCAGAGAAGCTTTATTCTGGTCCGCATTCACTTTCAGCCTTGTCCTAGTCAACCACATAGTAGCAGAACCAAACTTGTTGCACTACCTCCACTTCTACAGGAAGTTGTTGGAGTTTCATGAGGTCATTCGCACCTCTCGAGTACATAAAACAACAAATGCGAGTGACAGCAAATATCTCTGGGAACAATACCCTCAAGCCTAAGTACCATCTCAACATCGCTGCCACAATTTCCTTTGAAAATACTCAAGTTGTGTATTAAAGCATTTTGCAGCTGATTGCTGAAAGAATAGTTATACACACACACAATTTCACCTAGAACCCAAAATCCGTCTGTTTAGCTATATTTTTTTCCCAATGCAATGCCATTTTTACCAAAAATCTGTTGTATAAATATTCCCATTTCTCTGTACGACTTGTACACACTGGAATGGAATGCCATTTCTTCAGAACCAAGATGTGACAAAGTTCACAGGACTACATAAAGTGTAAATAACAAGACACATGACAAGTGTGAAATATACAGCAACTACACAAAATGGTGCATGCTAGCTAGGCAGAACGACAGAACACTACGGAATGGAATAAACTAGTTGGCTAGAAATATATTACAAATACAACAAAGAAAATTACATCAGCTAGATTGATATAAACATGTGTCCCATAGCAGCATATTAGCATTGTCTCATAAGATATTGCTGGAAGTCCAAAGTGCAGACCTTGATATATTCGCTTAAAATGATTAAATAGACAGATTTATCAAATAGTAGGAATAGTATACAGTATATTTATAAACTGAAGTTAACTATAACTTCCACTTTGGGAAGTGGGACATATACGATTAATTGACGCCTGGTAAGCACCATTACAACATTCAGATACACAGTTACGAATTTTTCATTGTTCCTTTTGTTCATATTAATCTTCAGTCTAAGGATGTGCTTCCTTTTAGTCAACAAAAAGGCTGTGCCTACGTAACAGAGTGATAACATACAGCACGACTTTCATGTTTGACTAAGAAGCATGTGATCGTGAACGACAACAGACTCACGTTAAGAAACCAGGGCACTGAAAAGCACAAAAGCATTTCCCTATTTACAGCATGCTCCCTGAAGATAATACACATACATGGTCTATGAAGACAGAAGTGTCAAACAAGATCACATACGGCACTGTAAACAGCGTGAAAGCCTGTGTCTTCTGGACGGGGGAGGGACGGGATAATTTTTCACTTCTTTCTTCTAAACAAGGTGCTTTGTTGAGGATTTCAAGGAAAGGAGGCTGAGTAAATTTGCCTTTCAATGCAGCGGTGCTGTTTCTCATCGGGGGGTTCCATTTATCAGCACAGTGCTAAGCTTACAGTTTTTCCCTCTGTCCACCGTGAAGAGAGCTTTAGCATTTCACTATGCACTACTGTGCTTAATCAGAACAGGTTCACAAACATGGGTCATTTCAGAGCATAAGATTTAACAGTCCTTGAATTATTTATTTAAAAAAAAGGCCTACTGTAATCTTATACATGTATACAGTATACAAAACTTGTTAAGCCTAGAGATAAGACACTCATAGACAATGCTAGCATTAACAGTAAATTATAAATATATGGTGTGGTTAACCAGTGCCTGATTAAAGTGCTAAACATTTTTCAGAGAGAATTTTCAAGTATGTCATATGAGGTCATTTAAATAACAATGCTAAAATATTGTGAACTGAAAGGGTATCAATAGAACGATATACAGCAAACTTCACATTAACACAACTTTTATAGTTTCACTGAGTCACTTGGCCAGTTGTTTGATGTGCTGGATTACAAAAACATTATGGAAAGACAGGTTTGCCCAGTATATCTAACATTAGAATATTACAGCACTACTCTACAGGCATTATTTTTATTATTTAGACTTACCTTTATGCTGCAAATTAAATCAGCATTTAGGGAAAGGAGGATTAATGCTTCCTGAAATGTAATACATCTTACAGAAAAAGAAAACCAAGTGCTGAAAAACACCTTTCTTCAAGCGGACAACCTGTTCACGTGACTAAAACTGGTTCCACAGCTCTCCTTTTTTTTCTCTCTCTCTGAAGGAATGAGTGCAATGGCATTGTTATGTAAAAACAGCTCCCTGTGTTTAGTCCTTTAATTTAATCCACCACGTAAGGCATCCAGAGTTTTAGAGAGAAAATTATTGTAAAATGTTTTTCATTGCTCTGCTCCAAAAAATGTGGCCTTATTTGAGTCTCAGAACAGGCCTAGTTAAGTGGTGACAATCCAGAGCTGAGGCCAGAGAGCAGACAAGCAGGAAAGACCTACAGTTTTCTGAATTTCTAATTGACTTTGTAGTTAGTGAGTTAGTCTCAAACCTGACTGTTTCCATAAACAAAGTCAGTAATTGATGGAGACTTGTATATTTTATTCTCATTAGGGGTAAATCAGGTGGACACAACCCTTGACTTAATACTGACATTTTGATTATATATTGAAAACATAGTTGCGGAAGACTCTCAGATGACTACCTCATCTCATCCATTCAATTATGTCAACTACTGTACACAGTTTTATTCAAAAATCTACCAGCGGACTCAACCTTCACGGTGGCTTGGTGGTTAGCACGTTTTCCTCACACCTCCAGGGTTGGGGGTTCGATTCCCGCCTCCGCCGTGTGTGTGGAGTTTGCATGTTCTCCCCGTGCCTCAGGAGTTTCCTCCAGGTAATCCGGTTTCCTCCCCCGGTCCAAAGACATGCATTGTAGGTTGATTGGCATCTCTAAATTGTCTGTAGTTTGTGATTGCGTGAGTGAATGAGAGTGTGTGTGTGTGCCCTGTGATGGGTTGGCACTCCATCCAGGGTGTATCCTGCCTTGATGCCCAATGATGCCTGAGATAGGCACATGCTCCCCGTGACCCGAGAATAGATCGGATAAGCGGTAGACAATGAATGAATGAGTCTAACTATGTATAAAACAGTATCCACTTCACTAGAGCGATTGAAATTCCTATCCAACAGGCTAAATTAATTCCACTTGTATTCTAGATGCTTTACCTCCAAATTTTCTCAAAGAGACATTTCCAGATGCAATAGATCCTGTTATAAAAAAACACTCAACACCACATGATGACAGTTCAGCCACAAGGTAATGGTAACTGATGTAGAGCAAGGTGATCTGGGAAAAACAATTAGAATCTAGTTCATCCAAAAGGTGTTCAGTGAGGTGAAGGTCAGGGCTCTGTGCAGAACACTTACTTTCTTTCGATCCAACCATGGCAAACCGTCTTCACTGAACATGCTCTGTTCCTGGAACATGTTTGGACCTCTTTAGTTTCAGTGAAGGGAAATTGTAATGCTACAAAGACATTTTAGTAATAGCAGCAAAAGTCCGTATTAAGAAAATTAAATATATAGATCAAAATGGAACTACGCGCTGAATGACAAATGCATGTCATACAGTGTCCGAAACCATCCAAGCAAGTGTATCTGTGATGCAAAACAAATTTATAACAATTTGAGGTGATTTAGATGTGTACAAAGTTGGAGGTAAGATTATATTTTTGTTAGCAAGATTAGCCTTTTGTTCCAGATACTTGTGCAATCACGTATTTTGGTCCGAGTATTCTTTAAAAGATAGATTTAGACAGCACCAGAGTGTCAACTGATGCAAGTGATAAGATGTAATATAGTATCATTTTGTCACACTATTGATCTTTCAGTAAACTGGCTTTCTGTGGGTTGAAGCTGCTCCATCCAAAACCACCAGCTCAGTCTCGGACAATAGGGACGACAGTGTCGACGGTCCACACAAACAAAATTCCTCCATGCGTGAAAGTAGAAAGCAGTGTTAGCGATCCTCAAAGCGCCCTCTCAGCTTCGTTCCCACAGATGAGCATGCTCTTATCAATATTCATACATTGCTCAGCTCTAGAGCAGACTTTGGTGTGTGCTGAAACAAACATCGGTTTCTTCCAGCCATGTGGTCTGTGGAATCCTGAACGCCCCTCATCGAAACCCGCTGGACAGTGGCCTTCTTCACCAAAGATTGGCGCTGGACATTGCCGTCTTTGTTTTAACGTGACAGAGCCTTTCTGACAATCATATTTCGTTCGAAAGAGGATATTGTCACAGGCTGAAGAGTTTTTCCATGAAACAGTCGTGGGACGGATTGGAAAGTACCAGCGTAGGACACAATACTGTAAAGTCTGAGGTCATGACCAAGTGTTTTCAAATTAATGCCGACGTAATGAACAGGATGCTGAAATATACAGATTCCATTTTCATAGAAGGATTTCTTCTAATAATTACCTAAACACTGTTTAGCCCGAGTACAAATAATGCTGCTCTGTATACACTACTGTATTGTAGTGTACTCACTGTATCCTGTCTTGCACTGATTGCACACATGCACTGTATGTGGAACTGTCTTATTGTACATAGTCCCTAGTTTAGTGTTTTTTTTTTAATATAGCGCTGTATTTCAATGTAGGACCACATTCCTGGAGGAACGTTGTTTCATTACACTGTCTTCACCAGCCATATATGGTCGAAAAATGACAATGAAAGCTTCTTGACTTGCCTTGACTTTTAGTATGAACTGTAACTATGAATTTAAAATGTTCAAGGAAGTAGGCTATGAACTGCTAATCTGCATAAACGTGAAGACAAACACATTGGTGGCAAAAACACACCGATTTAACCTACAGTCATGCGTAATCTGTGTACGTGTCGTTAAGCATTAACCACCCACTCCTTGTAGAGGCATGAGTGAAAGTTCAAGGTGACACATAATTCCTCAGAATCTCCATGTTGTACATGCACACAGGTGAACCTGAGAGGAAGTGGACGTTACAAGGAATGAAAACATAAATAATGGGAACAGATGACCTGAAACTGGGATCCTAGATAGAGTGACAACAAATCTTTCACATTTATTCATTCAGTAAAAGTCCAAGCCAAGCAAACAAATAAGCGGTTCAGGACCTTTACTGCAACTTTGAAAGAAACTCCGACTCATTGGATTCAATGGTAGGAAATTTATTTTTGTCGCATATCAAAAAATACTCGCAGGTTGTATCACAGCTACACTTGAAAAGCAAAAGCGTCGTAATCTGTGCAAAACTGCGGCAAATTTAATATTCTACAGTAAAGAAGTGATCTTCAGACTCACTTAATTCAAGGATAGAAATTTTCCTTATAAAACACACTGGGCAGCTCTTTTATAAAACAGAGTGTACCGCAAAAATGATCGGGAAAGTAATATTTCCTTTGTGGAAAAAATACATTTATGTTTAAGATAAAGGGTTTGGAGAGACTATCAAATATAGTTTCCTGCTATAGTTCCAATGTATTACAACATCATCCCAAAAAGAAGTATTAGAATTGCACCAACTCCATCTTTATAACCTCGGTCATATAAAAGGAGTTTAAAAGAGTCTAATCCACCCAAAGAGCTCTCTTTACAAAATGTACACTATCATATAGAAAGTTTTTACATATATATCTGTGTATTTATATATTTATACAATCATTAGCACTTAATAAAAAAAGTTAGTGTTGCAAAGTCTCAGAGTAAACCGGCCTGTTCCACACATTCATAACCACAACAGAGTGGACAGCCGCCGGATGTTGCGTCATCTCTGTCCGGTTTGGCCGATTAGATGATAAAAAAAAAAAGCTTAAAATTTGATTTTTAAAAAACACCATGACTAAAATCTGTTGTGTCTGTGGTTCCATGAACAGATACCCAGGTTCAGCGGCTGTTCCTTGTATGTTTGTAGGTTGTTCTCTTATCTGTTTCATAACCTTTTTACCATTCCCAATTGTTCCTTGTGGTTGATCTTCCTTCTGGTGCTTCTTCATCTTCTGGGGTTTCACCATTTCCATCTAGTGCTTTAGAAAGGGCCCATGAACTGCATCCACTTGTTCTACTGCTGTACCGTCTGCTTAAAGGCAGGCCTGCTGCACCTGTGTGAGAAGCTCTCCGAAACGGTCAAACAGGCCCTCCACCCAAGCTCGGTTCCCCATGCAGGTCTGCACAGTCTCCTCCTGTCCCAGATCCATGCCACGCGAGCGCAACAGTGCAATCTGATACACAAAAAACACAAGACAACACAGATACATCTGAGGAAGAACTTTTCCAGAAGGAGCAACACCACCAATACATGAACAGGAACTCATGTCATGTTTTATTTTTTTTTTATATTCTCTACTCTGTCATGTGAACAGTTTTGGCTCTGGAGAAACATGCGTGTTCACTGACGTACGCCAAAGTTAGGGTTGATATGAAGGGGTTTATAGAAATGTACGTGTAGAGGCTCTACTAACAAATCTAGCTGAATAACCTTAACAACATCTTAATGACCTGAGTCTCACCTCGTCCATACACATCAGATATGTGTGGTACTTGTAGTGCTGAAGTGAATGATAGAGAGAAAACCAATGGGTTTTCTGCTGCTCTACTGTGTACTCCTGAGAGAGAGAGGAGAGAGAGAGAGAGAGAGAGAGAGAGAGAGAGAGAACAGAAATTTACCTATAAATAATAATAAAAATGAGACCACCTAGTGGCTAAAAGCAAGTACTACCATTCCCTAAGTACAATAAACATACAATACATAAATGTAGCACTAGACTGATTCATTGTGCAACTCACCAAGGGAAGTTTAATAGGGGATTTGGCAGGTTTCATAGTCTTCCTGTTATACGCTTTCCCACTCAGTCTGACTTTAAAAGTAGGTGTCTCTCCGTCTGTTTTCAGCTCTGTCACCATCGACAACTCGGGAAAGCTGTCTAAAGCGTTCTGAAATGGAGTCAGCCAGGCATAGCAATTAATGACAACGCTGAGGCGAATAGAAAAACAAATGAAGTGAACTTAATATTTCAAGAAAAATATTTCAATCTCTGATCCCAAGAAAAATGGCTGCCACAGCTGTTTGTTATGCCTGTGTTACTGGCGTTAATGTTCACTTGTATCCTGTAAACATTATTGTGTAATTGCTTCCTCCATTAAGGAAATGCGATAAGTCTGAATTAAGATGGCGCCCTTTCTGTCGTTATACTGCTTCTGCAGTCTGCCTTTAATCATAAAAAGAGGTGGAACGGCACCCAAAATTGAAATTTGATATAATATCATACAGTGGTGTCTACAGTGTAATGCACTGCTGTCTTATGAGCTTTAAGATTTAAATTTTTTTTTATTAAACCCAATAACTGAAACTTTATAAACGCAGTGTTTGTGTCATCCATTCAGACGATGCTCTTAGCTGCATATAAAGAAGGAAACATTTACATTTCTGGCATTTGGCAGACGTCCTTATTCGGTGCGAATTACATTTTATCTCATTTTTTATACAATGGAGCAATGAAGGGTTAAGGGCCTTGCTCAGGGGTCCAGCAGGGGCAGCTTGGTGGACCTGGGATTTGAACTCACAGCCTTTTGATCAGTAGTCCAACACCTTAACCACTAGGCTAATGCATGAAAAAAAAAAAAAAAAAAAAAAAAAAATGAAGCATGGCTAATTCAACATGTGATCTCTGGTCACGTTTTCACTGGTGTGACTCAAAGGATATGTTTATTTCCCAATCTGCTGTTCGCTCTCTGCAGCCCGAGATGTTTTCGAGTCCAATTTTCTTATATATTCAGGTTTTTTTTTTTTTTATATTAAGGACCATAACAGCAGGTATGAACTTCCTAGTCGTTTCAGTGATTTATTTACCCCAGATTGAATCAGTGAGGAACAACTGCATGAGAGATGTCAGTGTGTGTGTTACTTCATGTTTTCCTGGCTATAGATGTGCTATTCATGCCAGTGTTTGTAACTCATGCTTGGTGAATCTGGCACAGTGTAACGGTTCGATCGGACAGTCGGTGTGCATCGTAACTTACAGAGAAGCCAAACTGCCCCCTTACATCAGACCTTAAATATGCGGGGAAATTTTCCAGTTTCTGCTTGTTCCGGACCATAGCCATTACTGTTTTCCCCAGCTAATACACTAAAGCTCCGGCTGCTTGCATAACAACATGCATAATCGCCAAGTTTGAGAAGCTACTTTTCCAGTGGAGGGATTGAGTTCAGTTGAATGTTACACCTCACCTAATATAATCTGTATTTCAGGATGAATAACCTACCTTATCATGCAGACTGCTGAATGTATCAGCACACCTCTATTGCTGTTTATTTTCGCATGAACTCATGGTAAAATGTACTAACATCAGTGAAAAGCAGATCGACGGTTTGTTATGCTAAATGTACATTAACAAGCGCTTAAAGTAAGTACTTCTATAAAGCAGCTTTGAGACAATGTCCGTTGTTAAAAGCGCTATACAACAGAATTCATGTCTGTGGAAGCTGAAGGCTTGCTCACTTTGAACACCTGACCCACTCGCAGTTTGGGCAGCAGCCTCCTCCGGTTGTCAGTGATCATGCCGTCCACTCTCTTCATATGAGGCAGCAGAAGTTCATCTGAAAGACAATAAAAACAACAATACAGACACATGAAACCTCTCATTATGTGTAAACACTTCCATGCACTTAACATCAAAGTGCAAAGTTCCTTGCTTTTTCCCTACAAAAGCAATTTTAATGCAATATGTACAGTATGTAATATATATTGACTGTTTCACCATGGTATCACTTAACCGTGACCTGAAAAAATGAAAGGGAAAACTCCAGACATACGGTAAACATTCCGAAAACAAATTGTGCACAGTTCTGAATTAAGCGATGAAATCTAGCATGTTGACCAGTCTATCCACGCTGTACAGGCTACCCAGCTGTTATTCACTTATTAGCTGTCTCAGTTATCAGATCGACTCTCACGGTATCGCAGAGCTTGTGTTCAACCCTTATTTTGCTTAATAATGGCCCGAAAGAGCAAGAGTAGTGATGCTGGCAAATCAGATACACCAAAGATAATTCATAAATTGCTTCCTTAAAGTGAAAAGGTGTATGTGTATTCTAGGAAGATAGCAAGAACGGATATTTCTATCTGTTAAATTGTGCAACAAGAAAAATAAATTCATGCTCCTATTGCTGCTGCGCAGTATGACAGTATTTAGTGTTTGCTATTATCCATAGTTTTAGGCATCTGCTTGGGGGCTTGAATTCTATCCAGTGCAGATAAGGGGGTCCTACTGTATTTAAAAAGCATGCTGTTTATATGTTTTTAAGATTTCAGGATTTGTTAATATTTAGTGTGCACAATATTGATACTATGGATTAATTGGACTGCAGCATAACCTAAACCATTAAAAAATTACATAAAATAAACCTATCAATCATGGCCCCAATGAAATCTTTGTTAACAGCCTTCATGCCTGAAATGTTTAATGCAGGATTAAAAAAAAATAACTATGACATGAAAATGCTGAATCAGCACTAAGGGAATATTCATCATGGCACTGGGATGAAAATTCAGCATGAAGCAGGAGAAAAGCGCATCACTAAAATGACACAAGATTCTATTTTTAAACATTCCACTGCTCCTGTCCCAATTTGTGCTGATGCGTCTTTGCAGGAAGGATCTTTTCACAAAATAATCCTTCTGAGCTGAATTGAAGGTCTGGGACTCTAGGACCGTAAAAATGACTAGAACTGCTTGTGATTGATCATGCCTTACTTGATCATGATCATGTTTGGATGCTGTCGCCTTACCGCTCTTGCAAGTCGCTCAGGTTTGCTGACTGTGAAGTGGTTGGACGCTTTATGTCGCAGGAAGCCTTCATGTCTGTGACCCTCTGGCTCTCCCTTTCAGTTATGCTGTCATAGCTAGTTCTGCCGGAGTCCCTGCCTGCACTTTACACATAATCTACATTGTCTTTAAACATCACATGATCACAAGCATACTTAATAACTTTCTCTCTCTCTCTGTGTGGAAAGCCTGTGACCAGGAGACAGAGCCACTTGGGGACTATAACACTGTAACCGATCTGCTGTTAGATCTGTTAGCTTTGACAGCAAGGAATTAGTGTCTATAGTGAACTCAAACTACATTGACCTAATAATTCCTCCTGGGCCCTTGGTTGCTGTTTTAGAAAGATCACTATTTACATTTACATTATTTACTGTCCACCCAAATGAGGATGGGTTCCCTTCTGAGTCTGGTTCCTCTCAAGGTTTCTTCCTCATATCATCACAGGGAGTTTTTCCTTGCCACCGTCGCCACAGGCTCGCTCATTATGGATAAATAGGGATAAAATAGTTTAATAATTTAATGATTCTTTTTTTCCTGTACTTTCTGTTTCTCTATTTTTGTAAAGCTGCTTTGAGACAATGTCCATTGTAAAAGGCGCTATACAAATAAACTGAATTGAAATTGAATTGAATTGATAAACTTATACAAACTTCAAGCTTCCTGTAAATATAAATCAGTCAATAGATCATGCTGTGTGCTCCTGATGTACTTGCCGTTCTCTCTCTCCAGTGTGATCATGACGTCTGCGTCCAGAGCAACGCTGATCAGCAGCTCCACAAAACTCTTGAAGGTCTCCTTCATTGTCCTGGTGTTGAGGAAGCGAGAGGCGAACGGGACCGGAGGTATAAACTCTGAGATTAGAGAGGACACAGAAGGACGCTCAGACACGGAAAGGGAACGCTACAAGACGAGTCGGGACGAGTGTCAGAACAAGGCTACAGCTTGTTAATGGTTTTCAAGACAATGCTTTCAGCAACTTGGGAATATTCCAGATAGAAAGCAACATATTGTAATCAAGAAGCTGGAACACACTCGCTACACCAAACATCCCTTTACCTCAGGTTACTGAGACTGAGAACACGAGCAGGACTTCATTATTTAGAATAAACGAGCAATTAAAGCATCCATCTGTAGCCTTATAAGTCTGATAAGGCTTTTCATGATGGTTCTGTTAACCAACATTATTTACTGCATTACTAACATGACAAATGATCATCTTCAGCATTAATGGTGATATTAATAAAGTGAACACATGCATCAACTGATTTGTTTACATCTTAATGGAACGACAACAAATATTTATTTAATCCATGACTAAAAATAAATCCACATAAATCAACAAACATGAAGATACTGTAACCACAACAATGTTGATTACGGAAACATTGAGACTCTTTCTGAATGCTTTCCTTAAAGTTGCTTTCGGCTGCTCCCTGTTCGGGGTTGCCACAGCGGACCGACTGGTCCGCACAACAACTTGGCACAGGTTTTACGCCGGATGCCCTTCCTGCCGCAACCCTCCCATTTTTTCCGGGCTTGGGACCGGCACTGCATCCAGTGGCTGGGGTTGAGGCATTGGCTGGAATCGAACCCGGGCCTTTCGCATGATAGGCGAGTAACCTACCACTGAGCCACCAATGCCTCCTTCTGAATGCTTTCCTAAAGTTAATATAACGAAAGGAAATAAACCTTTCTGTAACCAAGAAATTGGAAAGCGCTAAAGACTTTGAGGTGGGAAACTGGACTTTTACAAAAAGCCAACACTGGACACTCCATCTGTAAACGGTTATTAAATGTTTTATTACAACAAAATCTTCACTACATCAATAATTATATGTTTTTTTCAATCCAGTTATTATTAGCCTTAGATTATGTAGTCCTCCATACAAGTCAGTGTGAATGAGTTGTTACTCAATAGAAAGAAACAATAACATATGAGAACAATGTATAGTGTAATGTAATGTATAGTGTATTAATACAAACTGACTGTTTATTAGCCAGTGATTTAAAAAAATTAAGCATTCTGACCAATCAGATTTGAGAAGTCAATAGTGGTTAGGTATACACTGATCAGGCATAACATTATGAGCAGTGAGAGGTGAAGTGAATAACACTGATGATCTCCTCATCATGGCACCTGTTAGTGGGTGGGATATATTAGGCAGCAAGTGAACATTTTGTCCTCAAAGTTGATGTGTTAGAAGCAGGAAAAATGGGCAAGTGTAAGGATTTGAGCGAGTTTGACAAGGACCAAATTGTGATGGCTAGACGACCGGATCAGAGCATCTCCAAAACTGCAGCTCTTGTGGGGTGTTCCCGGTCTGCAGTGGTCAGTATCTATCAAAAGTGGTCCAAGGAAGGAACAGTGTTGAACCGGTGACAGGGTCATAAGCAGCCAAGGCTCGTTGATGCACGTGGGGAGTGAAGGCTGGCCCGTGTGATCCGATCCAACTGACGAGCTACTGTTGCTCAGACTGCTGAAGAAGTTAATGCTGGTTCTGATAGAACGGTGTCAGAATACACAGTGCATGACGGGTCAGGGCTGATTTGGCAGCAAAAGGGGGACCAACACAATATTAGGCAGGTGGTCATAATGTTATGGCTGATCGGTGTAATGTGTTAAAATGATCAGTTATTCAGTTCAGGAACCTTAATTTAAATCATTACCATAAAATATGTTCTCAAAGCCAGAATTAAAATTGCAACCCATCCCAGAGCACTAGATCTGGCACCAGGACTGTCTGATGGCTGACAGAAACCAAGTTGCAGGTTCTTTTTCCAACAAAATTACTCACCATCATCTTCACCAACAGCTTCTGGAGAAGCCAAGTGTGTTGAGTCTGTGAACTCCTCCTTCCATTTCTTCCTCTTTTTTGGGGGTGGTTCAGCCTTGGCTTTTGGCTGCTTTGGCCTGGGTTTGGACAGGCTTTGCTTTGTGCTGGATTTCAGAACAGAGGAGTCAGAAGCGGCTGGTGCTGTAGCTCTCTGGCCCAGGAGAGCCTTCTGAGAGCCTCTACGCAAAACAGAAAAGAAAACACAAATGAAGTGTGAGGTTTAAAAGATTAGATTATACACATTATATCACAAACTAATATATTATATATATATATATATATATATATATATATATATATATATATATATATATATATATATATATATATATATATATATATATATATATATATATATATATATATATATATATATCCAAGCAGACCAATGAATTAAAAAAAATTCTAAATCTTCAAGCCCAGTCCAGCCTTGACTCAATGTTCAATCTTAATGTTCAATGACCAGCATAAGAGAAAATGTCTTAGTTGCTCTCTGTGAGGCCTGACGAGCGGGCTCGACTTGCTCATGGAGAGTTCAAATCTGACAACTGACTGAGAAGGGAATTTGCTGCCATGAGGACGTTGTTGCTGGTGTGTGTGTGTGTGTGTGTGTGTGTGTGTGTGTGTGTGTGTGTGTGTGTGTGTGTGAGAGAGAGAGTGTATGGAAGATTCCAGTGCATGCAGCGTGACTTGAGGGGGAGAAACCTGCTTTGATTTTGCTCTGGCTCATGACATATGGGTGTGTGCAGGCAAGAACAAGCAAGAAGAATACGCAAAAGAAAAAGAAAGGTAGTAGTACCTCATGGAATGCATGGGCTTGCACCTTGGTTTTCTGTTGCAGACTCTCACATACTCCCGCTTGTTCACAGTGTCCAGAAACTTGACGTACACTCTCCGGTACATGGTCTTAGCATCTCCGAAGTAACCCAGATACTGCACAACAGGGGACATAATAATAATAATAATAATAATAATAATAAAACCCAGACTGAACATGTTAGGGCATGTTCAAGCATATGATCACAATATGAATGCAGTTAAATCAGGGCAAACTGATTAGCAGATCCAACTACTTATAAATCACAAAGAATTAACCTTACTGCCACTATGTTACCTGTCTGCCTGTCTATCTATCCTGTCTGCCTATCTGTCCATCTATCTATCTATCCTGCCTGTTTGTCTGCCCGTCTATCTATCGCTCTCAATAAGCTATCGTGGTAGTTATTAACACTACAGATATGAAACTGACTGCCCAGCTGACTTCACTGAATACAAAACATCCTGAAGACTTTCCATTGCTGGAAAGTTCACTAACTGACCCTGGTATTGACACCATGAATGTCTTCCAGAATTAAACAAACATCTCCTCACAGAAAACTGCATATCAATATCAAGCATATCAATAGTTACAGATGTTTTAAATCTGTTATAAGATTTCCCACCTTATAAGCCCCTGTGAATATTCTGCTACTATATAATCCTGTGATATGCCTTGATCTGAAGCATCTTCTAGCCAATCAGATTTAAGAAATAAACAGAGCTGTGGTTTAAATAAATGCAATAGTATATCTGTCTAATGAGCTTGATATTGGAACAGTCATAAATTCATCTTTGGTGCAATCATTGTGTGAATTCTTGGTTTTGGTACCAAACTGTGCGAAAATAAAGAACTCCTTATTATATTCGAGTTAAAAAGTGACCACTGGTACATATCTAGAGCTGTTTGAGGTCAGTAATGATTCACTCACACTGTTGGTAGCTGAAAACACTCGTTTCCCATCTCTCAGCTCGGGTATGAATTTCTGCAGCAAGGCCTTTTGCACCTTCCAAATTGCTGGAGGTTCTATTCCTGCCTTCAGGGTGACCTACGAATAAAATGCAAACAGGCCACATTACACATACACTGATCAGGCATAACATTATGACCACCTGCCTAATATTGTGTTGGTCCCCCTTTTGCTGCCAAAATACCCCTGACCTGTCGAGGCATGGACTCCACTAGATCCCTGAAGGTGTGCTGTGGTATCTGGCACCAAGATGTTAGCAGCAGATCCTTGTCAGGTGGGGCTTACAGGACTTAAAGGATACTTTTGATAGATACTAACCACTGCTGAATCTAGCCATGGGGGTCATAGTCCAGTGACTTCTGTGCCGGTCCCAAGCCCGGATAAATAGAGAGGGTTGTGTCAGGAAAGGCATCTGGCGTAAAACATTGCCAAATTTAACCATGTGAATCGTCAGGACTCTGAATTTCATACCGGATCGGTTGAGGCTCAATGACTGCCATCAGTGCCATTGACCTACAGGAAATTGGGCTACTGTTGGTCAAAGAAGTAGAGGAGGGAGGAGAGTGCACAGACAGAGAGAGAGGAGGAAAGGTAAGCGTGTAGGACTGAGAATAGGAACTCAGAATGTTGGTAGTATGACAGGGTCAACAGTCCAGAGTAATGGAGAGTGTGGGAAAGAGGTAAAGAAGCGAGTGCAGGCAGGTTGGAATGGGTGGAGAAAGGTGTCAGGAGTTCTGTGTGATAGGAAAATATCAGCGAGAATCAAGGGGAAGGTGTACAGGACAGTGGTGAGACCGGCCATGCTGTATGGTTTAGAGACAGTGTCACTGAGGAAGAGACAGGAGTCAGAGCTAGAGGTAGCAGAGCTGAAGATGTTGAGGTTCACTTTGGGAGTGACAAGATTGGACAGGATTAGGAACGAGTACATCAGAGGGACAGCTCATGTTGGACGTTTGGGGGACAAAGTTAGGGAGACCAGATTAAGATGGTTTGGACATGTTCAGAGGAGGGAGAGTGAGTATATTGGTAGGAGAATGTTGGACATGGAGCTGCCAGGCAGGAGGCAAAGAGGAAGGCCAAAGAGGAGGTATATGGATGTAATTAATGAGGATATGAAGCTAGTGGGTGCAAGTGTTGAGGATGTAGGAGATAGGGATACGTGGAGAGAGATGATTCACTGTGGCGACTCCTGAAGGGAAAAGCCAAAAGAAGAAGAAGAAGAAGAAGGAGACTGACCACTGCTGACCGGGAACACCCCACAAGAGCTGCAGTTTTAGAGATGCTCTGATCCAGTCGTCTAGCCATCACAATTTGGCCCTTGTCGCTCAAATCCTTACGCTTGCCCATTTTTCCTGCTTCTAACATCAACTTTGAGGACAAAATGTTCACTTATATCCCACCCACTAACAGGTGCCATGATGAGGAGATGATCAGTGTTATTCACTTCACCTCTCACTGCTCATAATGTTATGCCTGATTGGTGTAAAACCTAATGAAAATCAAAAGGTTTTTAGGCTATGCGGTAACAGTCATTTCCACTATATCTATGATATCAGACCCAAAAAAATAAATAAACTGAACCCTGAGTCTTCAGTGTGATAGAGTGGATCTGTGTGTAGCCTGAGCTTGACAATCTCTCTATTTTTTTTCTATTATATACAAACCATGGAGACACTAGATGGACAAATGCTTGTGGACACCCGAATTTCAAACTGCCTTCCCCAAACTGTTGCCACAACATTGGAAACACACAAATGTATATGATGTCTGTGTATGGTGTAGCATTACACTTTCCCTTTACTGGAACTGACGGGCCCAAAAATAATCCAACATGACAAGGCACCTGTGCACAAAGTGAGGTGCATGAAGACATGGTCTATCACAGAGCCTTGACCTCAACCACACTGAAGACCTTTGGGATGAAATGAAACCCTGACTGCACCCCAGACCTCCTCGGCCGACATCAGGGCCCGACCTCACCGATACTCTTTTGTTGAAGGAACAAAAAGGCCTATAACCGATGTTCTGAAATCTAGTGGAAAGCCTTGCCAGAAGAGTGGAGATTATAACAGCAACAAACACATATGGGTGTGAGTCAGGTGTCCAATACATTTGTCCAAAAAGTGTATTTAGATAAAGCAACCAAGAGGCTAGTATCAACAATGCAAGTGTAGAGATGAAAACAAAACAGATTTTAAATGAACAAAATACAGTATGATTGTATAGAATATGAATAATCTTAAAAAAAAGATTCCAGTAATCATAAAAAGAAAATCCAGATTGCAACCGAGACTGAATTAACAATGAATCTTTTTTTCAAAAAGAACTTCTTGTTTTTTACTTTTACGGATAATCTACATGAATAACCAAATCTATGAGAAACCTAAAGTGAAACATGTAGCATTGTATGATTTTAAGCCTACACTAGTGTGATTCATTGTGCAGATATCTATTTTCCTACTTTATCTGACAAAGACATTCAATCTAAGTCAGTCCCATACCTGCAGGCTTTCTATGTCCTCATTTTTCACCACAAACTCGTCACGTTCTCGGTACATGCCCTCCTCGCCACTGTCCGACAGTTCCTCATCCGTGAGGCCTTCAATAGCTACTGTGCTCAGGCACACCGCAAGCTTGCCAGGAGGTATGTTCTTCACCAGCTGCTCCTTTAGCTTTGTATCTGCAGACTGTGTGCTGACTAGCTTTGTATTTGCAGACTGCTCTTGACTTGTGCTGTCACCAGAACCTTTGCTGACTAGAGACAAGACACCATATTTATACAGTCATGACATAATCATGGCACAGATATGACTATTAAAAAAAAAACACTACTGAAACTTCTGACTACTGAAAAAACAAACAAACATGAGAAACTTAAAACCATTAAGAGTTAATAAACACACCTGACTGTTGCTTGTCTGCGGGTTCGTCTAGAGAGGAGAGTGCAGAACTAATGCTCTTTTGAAGGTCTTGGTTTTTACCAACTGATTCATCCTCGTCTGAGGAGAAAGATGGAAGTGTCTCCAAGTTCTTCTGAAGGTCCTCATCCAGTCTCTTAGAAGAGCTAACAGTATTGATATCTGGTGAAACCATTGGAGTTGATGAGGGTATGGGTTTAGGGGGCAGTGACAATTGATTCAAAGGTCTTTTGGGAACTGAAGACTTTCTTGCGCGGTTGGGTGACCGTATGGGTGGAGAGGAGAATTGTTGCTTAGGTCCAGATTTAAGAAAGTCCAGGAAAGATCCAATGAACCCAGTTTTAACTTCGGGCTGTTTTTCTTCAACCTCTCTTATTTTTTGCCGTATTCTTTCCTGTTGCTGGTAGCTATCAATACAGCCCTCAGAGGTAGAGGATGAACTTGTCTCACTTCCTTTGGAGTTCTGTCGTTTTACTTGACCACATCTTTTTTGAGATTTAGGCTGACCATTTTCATCTTCGGTAGCTTGCTTGGAAAGCCCTTTTGACCTGACTCGCTTCTTAGCAAGACCATCAGAGGAGCATTCTGCAAACTTTTCCTCCATCTTAACACTCTTCACTACTTTTGGTTGAACCTTATTTTTTGATATATTGTCTGTTTTTTCAAACCTAGTGGGGTTATATTCCTGGGAGGTTAGGTGAAAGTCTGTGTGGTTGTTGGCAAATGTGTTTATAGTACCTCCATTAGAATTCAGAGATGAATCATTGCTAGCATGTCCCTTGGGTAATACCTCGTTTTTCATGTGATTATTCGTCACCTTCTCAGATACTTCATGCTTAGAGTTGTTTTGCTGTGTGTGAGAGTTTGGTGGTGTAAATGCTTGGTGTCCTTCAACTTCTTTGTGATTGTCTGTTGTCAGCTGTCCACCATTTACAGATAAAGAAATAGTCTGCGTGTTTGAGATCAAATGCTGTGAAGAGAAACTATTAACTTCATGCTTGTTATTATTAACTACCTCATAGTGGCATTTAGAGTCTGAAGGACTAGATATCGATACCAAGTCCGCTTCGGAAGACGAGGTTTTAAAGTCCTGTGGCGTGACTCCACAGGCAGCCGCTGTGGCAGCTAGGATGTCATCCACATTGGACAGAATGTTCCTCTCATCTGCCATTAGCATGGAATCAGGGAAGCAGATGGAACTTAAGGTAAAGTGCTGCTTAGAATCATGCTGATTTGTTGCATTGTTAAAACTGTCTTTTTGTACCAGATGTTGCTTCATGGACTCCACAGCTTGGTGGGTTATCTGAGGAATCTCAACCGCACTGACTGTAGAGTTCAGGATTTCATTATTCATCTGCAGGAACTGAACTGAAACTGGCTGCATTTGGACTGGCTTGCACTGATTTGACCCTGTGTGGAGCAAAGGTTTTTGAAGAAGGATCATCTGTGAGGGCTCCAGTAAGACTTGGGCACTAGGTAACTGAACAAACTGTGTCTGTTCCTGTGACAACTGCCTCTGGTTGCTGTGGTTACTCTGAGTTTGCTGGTCCTCTTGCTGAACAGTGGGAACTTTGAGAAGCACAGGGTGCTCTTTCAGCTGGTCAGTGCTCAAGGCTATATGGGAGGACTGCATCAATGTAGAGTTGTTTTTTGTGCCAGACGTTACATGAGAAAGGGCAGGGCTTACCAAGTGCCCAATCAAAGTACTCATTCGCTCATCCTTCGTGGAGGACATTGGTGCAAGACCTATTAACTGATCGTCGGATCGAGAGTTGCTTCGGATCACGCTATGTGCTTGTCTGTCTTCCAATTTTGAAACAACATATACTACATTGCTCTGTACCCCAACGACACTGTTTGTGACAGTCTGGGTAGAACTACTTATTGAAGCCTGTTGTAATGCCTGCATATTGTGAATAGGAAGCTCTCCACAGTTTTCTTTGGCGGTAAGAAACAGACTCTCGTCTTCTTTCTTTTTGCCATAGGCTGGGTTTTGATCTACTGAGGACTGGTTGTTCTGGATGGCTTGTGTATAAATGGCAGTGGAGGATGATGACTGGTCAGACAGCAAGTATTTCTGAGTCTGCTGCAACAGCATACCATCTGTCTTGCTTGGAGAAGGCTGCATTAGGTTGTAATCTTGGGTGGAATTACTGGATGGTAAGCTGTGGGCATAGGAGGAAGAGAAAGGAGGACTTGGTGTGAGAGACTGACCTGATGCATAGCTTTGAGAGGGACTAACAGATTCTGGTACCTGGGCATAATAATTGACAGTGGACAAACTCTGAGAGTGACTGGAAGAATAACTGTGAGAGGCATTGCCCATACAAAGTCTTTGTGCCTGCTCATCATACTCCTCTCTGTTTGACGCTGAAGACATTATGTGCTTTTGGCCAGAAGCATACATAAGAGAGTGGCTAACAGCTGTCTCAGTTTCTGACTGAGTAGCCAACAATGGCAACGTTTTGTATATAGAAGGTAGTTTCTCTGGCTGATTGGGAGAGAAGGCTTGTGGTTCACTGAGATTGCCCATGAGACTTTGAGATGTAATGTATGACTGCGAAGGGCTAACGGACATAAAACTGGAAAGCTGTGCCGGCTGTGACTGGCTAGCAATCACAGAACTCTGTTTCTGGCCCGTGGAAGCATACCTATGCTGTTGCATGGGTGAGGAGGCTGCCTGATCATGCAACTCTGAGCCGTCCCCAAGATCCTCTGCTGTTTTGTTTGACTCATCCTTGGCTTTCGTTCCACATGTGGAGGAAAACCCCGAGGAGGGTAAAGATGAGGAATGTGTTTGTGTTTGCCGCAGCTGCACTGTGGGAGTCTTCTGCTGAGTGGTGCTATTAATGGCCTGATTGCGAATTCCGTTAGGGCTGTTTGGAACAGGTGTATGACGAGAAGGATCCTGGAAGGAGACATCGGTATTGTCAGGTAGGTAATCTTGCAAAGAGTGTTGTGCACTGACAGACAGCTGCTGCTGGACTGGCTGCGTACTGGAAGGCCGCTGATGGTGCTTGATGACACTACATTCACGTTGAAGTGCTCGTTCGATGGAACTGGAAAAAATCGGGGCTCCGTAAGGTGGAAAAATCTGCTGAGAGTTACTCAAAGGAGAGGGTAGAAGGCTAAACTGTGGCTGGAGGAGATGTGGCGCAGACTCCTGGGCTGAACGATATGTAGATGACTGGATTGGAAGGCTTGAAGCCAAGGAAGCACCACCCAGGCGGTCAAAGGCAAAAGCTGTTGGCACAGTGGTTTGAGAAGATTTGATCTGAAGTAGAGGGTCATTAGGTGAAAGCAGGCCATTTGAAGGGCTAAATGTAGTGTGCTGTACAGTTAATGCTGATGTGGTAGCAAAACTCCGAGTGGGAAAGGTGCTGGGGTGCTGGTAGGAAGAAAGAGCTGATAGGCTAGGAAATGTTCCAGAAGAAGGGAGAGCTCCAGTAAGAAAAAGCTCTGTTGACGAATTTGTGCCTATAGAGGGAACCAGAACAGAAAATGGAACAAGGTGTTCAGCTAAATATGAACCTTATCACAAAGCTGTCTCAAAGTGAGATGACAAAAGTGCCTAGTAACCTGGGTTCTAATTGCTCAACAGATTGAATCAGACCACTCTGTTAAAGAAATAGACTTGTTCTTTTTTTTTTTTTTTTTTTTTTTTTTTAAGGTATTTATCACTGTTTACCTGCATATTCTTTCAATGAATACATCTACTATTAAATAGATATCAGAAATGGTTCTTTTACCAGTCTGCCATGGTGGAGTCCTGAACTGGGGAAGTAGAGATGTAGCTCCAGGTCCAGCCTGAAGGCCTCGGGATTCAACGGAAGAAATGAAATTCATGACTGATGATTCAGCAGTGCTGCCTCCTGTAGTGTGCAGACCGGTATCAAAGACACCAGACACACCTACCCGGGAAAAGGACAGCATAGAATGAAAATAGAAAACTCACAGTGAAAGGTGAGACTGTGCTAAGTTTATTATTGTTACATGTTTGAGGCAGTTCCCTTTATATCCTCACCTGTGGGGTGTTGAGAGGTGGTGTAGGTAGTGAGCGTATGACTCGAGGCGTAGGATTGCCGTTGGGGAAGCTCCGTCTCTATGTGAGTCGCACCATGACTGGAGCTAACAGGAACACAGTTGCACAACATACAATTAAGGCAATGAGGCATTCGAACGCTGGTATTTCAACAATGATATGATCCTGTATGTAAATATCAGTTAAACATTATATTAGTATATCAATAGATCGTAAATGTAAGTAGGAACGCACCGTCTTTTCCATTTTTTTAAATAAAGATACAGAGCTCTACAGGCCGATGTGTGATACTGATCCAAACTGACAACCTTAGAGCAGCCATGCCAACTTCCTGTAAATTTCTGTGATATGAAACTTCAGAGAAATTATGGCAATTTATTTCTATCCGGATGTCAGATGTGACTGGGTTTCCCGTCAGACATGACAAATATACAGCAGAAAATACAGAACCGATACCAGACCACCAATACTCATCCTCCGTGTCAGAGTGGCATTTCCCTAAATATTAGAACCGTGTTATTATATCGTATAGAATGAACTTTAATAATAAACAAAAAGCGGGACAAATAAAAATCATTCTCATAGTATGTTACAATGTGAACACCAAATTCTATAGAATTCAAAGAAAAATTGCAAAGCAGCTGTTTATTTGCTGGTAAAAATATGTACCATAATTAGTGCTGTAGGCTATTCATTACCATTTTATTTCCTACCAGTTTAAGATCATTCAATATGTACATGATAGGTACTAAGTGATTGGCAGGCTTGAAGTGAATAATATGAAGAATTAAAAGACTTTACATTATTCAGAATGTCCATCACTTTTGCTTTTAACTTGACCTTTGAAACGAAAACCGTGTTTGTTTGTTTTTCAAGTGAAAGTCAGGACAGAAATTATTCTTATATATTAAAAGTGAGTTTTTGCCCAAGTGAGTAAATGTGGAACTGGATGATGGTCAACAGACAACAGCTGCCTTCTTTCCTAATAGACAAACACTACTCACATTATTTTGATTGCATAATCCCACCCCAAAATCACCATATTCTTTATCCAGCAAGCACTGAAACCTGAAATATCTATTAATAAGTCTGTAAAATATTACAGACTTGTTCTACACATCGGGCCTTTACAGCAAACATAGATGCTGTGTGCTACAGATTTACCAGTGGAGTGAGGAAATGCATATTTATTTTTATATCCCCCCCTCTCTCCCATATATATATATATATATATATATATATATATATATATATATATGTACCAAGTGATTGGCAGGCTTGAAGTAAATATTACTTAATAATATTAAGAATGAAAGGCTTCATCCATGAATCTTCATCTCTTTTGCTTTTAACTTAACTTTTAGAAGACGTTTGAAGGTTTGTTCAAGTAATATAAATCATTACTGTATGTTTATTATTGCCATACACCGACCAGGCATAGCATTATGACCACCTAAGCTTACATCATTATTTACATATAGATTAGAGTTGGGCTCAAGGATATCATTGCCCTCTTAATTTAGGATCTTTCATATAACAAGACTGAAAGAATTTGTAGAAAAGATATCACGTTCATCATGTTTCTAAATGAATATGTCTGTAATATGTAAATCAATATCTTACTTTTGCATATTCATCTGTATTCCCATTGAAAGGCAGAAATTAAAAATTGGTTCACTGAACCTGGGATTTTGCTGGCCAAGAGACACTTTGCAAGTCAATACAAGCTGAAAAGTCATATCCAAAATGCTGGAATTGTTCCTTTAAGTCAATTTGAATGATTTACCCTGTTTGTAAAAAAAATAAATAAAAAAAAATAAAATAAAATATATATATATATATATATAAATAAGACTGCATACTATATAAATGCGGTTATTATCTGGCTTTACACCCCAGCACTGTTGAATTCTTGAATCTGATTGGCCAGGAGGTGTTAAGTAGGGAATAAGACAGTTTATCTCTTAAAGTTAATAAGAAAAGAAAATAGCTGTCATGTGACAGAGACCCTTCAAAGCACAAACTCCTCTATCCTTAGGAATCATAACTCATTGACTGTTACAAAATGCTGAGACTCCTTCCATAAAAGTTCCCTAAATATCTATTAGACATTATCACCATATCAATAATTAAAGGTTCTTATTTGTTAATTATTATATTTACATAATCTAAGCCTAATAAAAATGATTAAAAATGAAAAACCTAAAAAAAATAGGAGGCATTTACTTTACACCAATGGAAGGAGTCTCCAGTACAAGTGCTTTGTAATAGGCTCAGTAACATTAACTTCACAGAATATACACTTATATTGCCAAAGGTTTTGGGACACTCCTCCAAATAATTGAATTCAGGGGTTGGACTCGGCCCCTTAGTTCCAGTGAAAGGAACTCTTAATGCTTCAGCATACCAAGACATTTTGGACAATTTCATGCTCCCAACTTTGTGGGAACAGTTTGGGGATGACCCCTTCCTGTTCCAACATGACTGCACACCAGTGCACAAAGCAAGGTCCATAAAGACATGGATGAGTGAGTTTGGTGTGGAGGAACTTGACCTCAACCTGATAGAACACCTTTGGGATGAATTAGAGCGGAGACTGAGAGCCAGGCCTTCTCGTCCAACATCAGTGCCTGACCTCACAAATGGAACAGAACACTTTGGGATGCAAACAAAATCATCTCGGATAAGGTAAGACTAACTCGGTTTCATGTTAGGCCGCATCACACCATTAAAATTGTTTCTGTTTTCTGATGAAAAGTAAAAACAGACAAAACGCTTGTACAAAAATGGTAAGAGAAGTCAAATGGAACAGCTAACTGTGTAGGTCATAAGAGGGTAAATTTAATTGTGCATAAGAAAGAATGTTTAAATGGTTCAGATTTAGCCCTGCTGTGTATGTGTATGGTCTGGACATGACCCAAAATAGGCATATTCAAACTCGAAAAGGGGACTCTGCGGATTCAATAAACACTCCTATCGAACTGCAGAAAGTGTTCAGGAGAGGAGTCATTTTGCTTTCGGTTCGCAAATCCGTTTGCAGCGCATCCTAAGGTTTCATTTACCATGCTGTGGCAAAAAAAGAGAGCGGCTCATTATGTTCAAAATGTAACTGCATGAAATTTACACCCTTCTGTGCTTCCTCGGTGTGGAATTGCTGTTCAGTTTCATTCATAACCTTGTGATTACCACACTGACATGATGTGAGATTGAATTGTACTGTTTACCTCATCATTATAACCATAGACTTATAAAGTATAAAGACGTCATCCTAATTGCTAAAAAAATGGGTCATAAACAGAACTCTAAACAAATACATGTGTATAGCATTTGTCAATTGTACAGAACCAAAGTTTTGCAATACTGTCCATCTGGTCCTGTGGATGAGATCTTCACAGTTAAGCTGGTTTTAGACTGTGCGATTATAGCACCCATTTATGATTATTACTTGTTGAGTGGTCCTCATTAAAATCTTGGCTTCATTCTATAACAGATTGTGCAATAATATGTTCTGCACACCAGTATATATGAAGAAGATCCTTTATTGATGGACCTGTGGTTTAAAATACAATAAAGTAAATCTTGCTTTCATCGTAGCTCAGCGTGGCCCAAGCAGAAAATGGGCTTGGGGGAAAAAAACAACATGAACTTGTAATAAGGATATTTTCTGTCACATGTTTTTCTTTACATTGACCTGTGAGTCACGTCATCCTATTTAGCCCTTCTATAGATGTGCATCATAGCAGTGGTCACACTCTTTAAATGAAAATGTCTAACAATACAGAACTTCGTAGTTGTCGTTGTCTTCGGTCGCAATGGTGCTGCACTGGACCTTACTTAAAATGCTACATGTTCTAAGGGTGGAGAACTTTAACCATGTGTGATTTTAGTCAGAGACAGCAAAGTGGTCAGTTTAAACCCATCTTTAGGGCTTATGTAACATCCGGGGATTCTCAGATCCATGTGAACACCTGCCCTTATATCTTTGGATCCTGTACCTTCCACTGATGGCTCCATCCTTGATTTTTTACTCAATAAGCCTTACGGTGGTTCAACTAGTGTTATTTTTCTACATTTCTAGCATTTAGCAGACACCCTTATCCAGAGCGACTTACATTTTCATCTCATTTTTTATACAACTGAGCATTTTTGGGGTTAAGGGCCTTGCTCAGGGGTTGCAGCTTGGTGGACCTGGGATTCGAACACACAACCTTCCGATCAGTAGTCCAATGCCTTAGCCACTAAGCTACCACATACCACAGTGTTCGTGTTATGCTGCATTTGAAGCAAAGTTGTAACTGAAGTCCCCACTTACAACCAGTAAAAACCACCAAAAATGCCCCTTCAACATGAATTTCAACTCGCCAAATTGAGGTAATCTTCTTAACTACTATTGGCTTTAGATCAGTTAATAAACAAACACAAAAAATGTGCTGAACTCTATAGCAGTAACCATAGTAATCACTGTTTTGATAAGGTAATCATAAGTGTTTGAATTAGCCAGCTAGCTTATTACTAACAGTACTCACTATGATGCAATCTCAGACCGTTTGAAGTTCGTGCCAAAGTGTGAAATGACCTTACATTTACATTTCCGGCATTTACTCTCATCCAGAGCGACTCACAATTTATTTTATACATCTGTCCAATACATCTGAGGGTTAAAGGCCTTGCTCAGGGGCCCGGCAGTGGCAGCTTGATGGAGTTGGGATTCGAACCGACAAACCTCCGACCAGTAGTCCAACACCTTAACCACTAATCTACCACAACCAACTTGCAAATTACAACTTAAAAGTCACCACGAACGGTGACTTTTAACATACTAACTAGAATTACCAAAATGACATCACTTTCAAGATCACTTGAACATTCAGCTTTGGGGAAAGCCAACATTGCAACTTAATTTCATAATAAGTAATCAAAGGTGCACTTGGGGGCGTGTCTATGAAATGACTGACAAGAGGAAACCCTAAACACAAAAACAATCTGGAGCAGGATTCTGAACTTTTTTCCCTTAAAAAAAGCTAGTATATACACTTACCCTAGACAACAAAAAGCTTACAAAAATCATTTAAAATCATATCATTTCCCCACATAATTCGTACTAGAAGGAAAGTAAAAAATATTGAGTCTTTGCACATTTAATGCCCACACTTACACACTGCTTGTTTTAAGTGTGCAATAACAGATGAAGTCCATGCACAAGCCAATGTTACGGTGTGTGGTAGAACCGATACCGAACCGAACCGCAATAACAATGCCAAAGTTGCAGACACGTGGCTCATCAATGATTATTTACATTGCAGCTAATAGCTAACAACTGCGTGAAGCAAAACCTATTCTGATTAATAACAAAGCAGCTGCAATGTGGAATATAGAGATAGTTTATACAGCTCACAACTCTACTCTGACGATCACTGTGAAATCTTCTACACAAAATAAACCCCATTGCATTATGGCAAAAGGTAATCAGCGTGCAAAACTCCATTTTCCTAAGAAACGACTAACTAGTTTGTGAGAGCGCTCAAAGTTACTTTCTTTAGCGTACACTAAACACATTTAAGAAGTGCTCAACTTTAAAATGTGTGGTCATATTTATACTACAATCCCAGGCCTTTCCTACATCGGCATTTCCTCAGGGAGCTTTCCCCGTCCCTGTCCTCTTCTCTCCCTGCCCTGCGTCTGTCCTACCTGGCCGGGTTGCTGTAGGCCCAATCCGCGGTCTCGCCTGATGTGGCACGCCGCTCCGTGAAGCCCGAACCCAGGTAGCGTCCGTCCATCCTCCCGCGACGGGCTCAGGACTCACGCTGTTTCCCGACAGAGTTTTGTGGAACATTCACACATTAAGCACAACGCCTTCACATGTTAATACGAATTAATGCGTCCGTTTCGGAGGAGATCCGCGGTGGTGGATCTGCATGGGAGATGGGAAAGCTGTGTGACGATCAGTGTGTGTAATTAACTCTTCAAAATATAAAAAACAAACACACTCAGACGTACGCGGCGGCGGCGGCGGAGGCGGTGGTGGTGGTGGTACTCCCCATTTTGGCTCATTTCCCAGCAACCACTTCCGACTCCAGCTGGAAGTTTTACACTTTCCCACTTTCCCACTCCCCCCAAATGAACTGTAATAATATTAATAATAAAGTGATATTCATAATATACGATGACTACAAATGTGTAAAGTTCGTTATATATATATATATATATATATATATATATATATATATATATATATATATATATATATATATATATATATATATATATATAACTGCTTTATTACATAAAATATTGCATATTGCATAATAACAGAAATACAAATTTCTTTCTTTTTTTTTTTCTTTGCAATTTATACACCAAAAGCACTAAATTATGGGTGTATTACAAATGAAAATAAAATCCATTAATATTTTAAAACAGAAATATGTAATCTTATAATCAATCCTTAGAAATAAAAAGCATAATGAACAGTATAACACTATTATACTTGCACATCAACAAACTACTATTTCAGTACGTTTATACTACTACTGCTACCACTAATAATAAATTATTATTTTCAAGTACTTTTATCCTTGTACATATTGTTTATGTGGATATTTTAAAATATTTGTCTGATTTTAATTGTTTCTTCTGTTAATCTTAATCTCCAATTACTATATAAAATATAAATGTAAAGATAATTATTTAAAAAAGTCCTTTTATTTGAATGTAAATAATAATAAAAGTAATAATAGTAGTAATAATAATAAGACACACAGTCACGCAAAATGAAAAAAAAATTAAATCATAAATACCTATAAAATTTATTTTTGTGTGGTGTCATGTGTTGGTATACAGAAAACACAAAGTATTTTCATGTTAATTTATTTCATTAAGTACTCTATTTAAATATTTAATTAAAGCTTTATTTATTGTGACAAACTGATCTAATTATCAAAACATTAAAAAAAACAAAAAAAATAAAGAAAAAAGGTCAGCCTAAAAGGAGAAGCCTTGGGTTGCCCATCGTATTTCCCCAAAACCACATCATTTTTCACTAGAAAAAAAGAGCTGCGTTAACCTCAATTAATAGAACAGTGTTCTGATTTATGTTTCCACATTTAACAACAGGACAAAAGATGAACAAAAAAAAAAAGACATCATTAACAAAATATAAAGAAATATTTAGTCATTAATTATAAACATATCTACAACCATCATCAAAAAGAGAAGTAAACGAGGTAAAGCTGGTATGGTTTGGTAGGTCAGTGTTAATGGGAAAAAACTGAGGTCTATTGCAGTATTCACAAACTTCTTCATAAAAGCTTTCTTCACCATTTTCCTTCATCTGCATTATAGACTATTTGCATTTAGTGTAATCTTAGTGTGCTTCATTCACAAGCGTAAACTGAAATGACCGGGCCAACTAACTACGTATGCAACACTGCAAAATGTAGAAGCAATGAAGCATTCAAATGCTAGATAAATTAAAGTCATATATGGCAACTTTATAATTAGTGTCAAACCAGTACATTATTAATAACCAGGCCAGCTCTATAAGAGATTCTGAAATAAACAAATTACAGTTTCTGGTTTAAATTAATAAAACATCCACTCCAGCTTTGACAGATTTGGGTTATCGTTGAATGGTGCCTGGTCTCGACCTGAGGAAAAAGATAGGATAGTTTTGCGATTAATCAATCAGAGAGGCTTAAGCATCATTCATTCATTGTCTACCGCTTATCCGATCTATTCTCGGGTCACGGGGAGCCTGTGCCTATCTCAGGCGTCATTGGGCATCAAGGCAGTATACACCCTGGATGGAGTGCCAACTCATCACAGGGCACACACACACACACACACACACACACTCTCATTCACTCACGCAATCACACACACTACTGGCAATTTAGAGACGCCAATCAACCTACAATGCATGTCTTTGGACCGGGGGAGGAAACCGGAGTACCCGGAGGAAACCCCCGAGACACAGGGAGAACATGCAAACTCCACACACACATGGCGGAGGCGGGAATCGAACCCCCAACCCTGGAGGTGTGAGGCAAACCACCAAGCCACCGTGTCCACCGGCTTAAGCATGTGTATTAAATAAGGTATAATGAAGTTTAGTACAGTTGTGCATGTATGTATGGATGGATGAATGATCAATGTATGTACAGTGGGTATGGAAAGTCTTCTAAGCCCTAGATTTTGCTTTTTTTCCCCTCAAAAATAGCCAACAATGACAAAGCAAATACAAGCTTTTCGAAATGTTTGCAAAATTAGATAAAATCAAAAAACTGAAATGTCTCATTTAGATAAGTAATCAGACCCTCTATTCAGTAATTATAATCTTCTTGGACACTTCTCAACACATTTTGCGCACCTGGATTTGGGTATGCTTTACCACAGGAATGGCGTAACCAGTTGATGAGCAATACCTGTTTTTCGACAGATTTTTTTCTCATCAGACCTGAGAATCTTATTCTTCATGCTGCCTCAATTGGCTGCCATATGTATTTTACTAAAGAGTGTCATCTGTTGTGCCACTCTACCATAAAGACCTGACTAATGGAGTATATCTGTGATAGTTCTCCTTCCAGAAGTTTCTCCCATCTCTGCAGAGGACTTCTGAAACTCTGGATTCTTGGTCTCCTCTCTGACTTAATAGCCATCCTGTCCAGTTACTGAGTATCGCCCAGATGGATAGTTCATGGAAGAGGTGGTTCCAAACTTATTCCATTTCACAATGATTGTGCCCACTGTTCTACTTAGAACTTTCAAGCCTTTCATCCTTGCCCAGACCTAGGTCTTGACACCATTTGATCATAGCGGTCTAGAGAGTTCCTTGGAATTTATACCTTGTTTTTTGTTCTCACACATGCGCACATGCATGCACCTTTCTAAATCTAAATTGAAGTCAAGCTCTAGAGACCTCTCAAAGGCAAACAGGATGCACCTGAGCTCTATTTGGCACGCCTTAGCTGAGGGTCTATATATTTACTAAAGGATATATTTTAGATTTTTAATAAATGTGCACAACATGTTTGTGCTTCATCATTTTAAATGAAATCTAACACACTCAAGTGTACAAGAAGCCTAAATATTATCCAGACCCACTATATAGATGAACAGACAGGATGGATGGATAGATAGATAGATGTAAGGATGGATAATCATTACATGAATAATGATGTAACCTATTTCTTCAGAAAGTGGCTTTTTTTAACAGAACAACATAAATGCTCGTCAATTAACTGAAAAAAAGACCTAACAGTAGAAATACTTCTTCCTCTTCCTCTAAGTGAGTGTGTATTTTGAAGTGATCTATAACCTGTTTGTTGTGGTTATGTGTATTATTCTATAGCTATTATAATATAACAATAGCTATTGTTAGGTATTACTGTTAATGTTATTTGGGCAAAGTCTGACTTGTATTGAAATTGCAGTCTGTTTTTCAGCATGACAAACAAGACATCTTTCTCAGGCACATCACCATATAAAGTTGAAACAGACAAATACTTAATAATAAAATTTAAGATCCCAGTCTCTAGAAATAAATGTCTGCATGAAAAGTGCAGAAAATATATCAGATGCTCCACAGCCTGTAAATGGAGCATCTAAAACTAGGGCCATACTAAGTTCCAGTTTGTTTTTTGTTATGATATGCTTCCTTTAAATGCACGTGATGCATTTCCAATCTGCTGAAGCCTTACTGAGTAGGTGTATTAAAAGTGTATATGTAGTACAGTCTACAGGAGTACTGTCTGTCCCATGTAACCTGAGAAACAGCAATTCCATGGGCACAACATTTCATAGGTTGGAATGTTGTACCCAAAAAAAAAAAAAGAGCATTTTGCTCAAAGCATTAGTGTGAATGTACATGTGCATCGTGGTGCATGTGCTTGTGTACCCAGGATATGGCGGTGGCGGAGCATCGTGTGGTCCAGTTATAGCGATGGCCTGCTCGTATGAGGGGAGACCGTGCGCTTCCATGTCATCTGATAAAGGAAGAGCAGGGACAGGGTGCAGTGATACCTCCTCTAGCCTCCTAATGATCACAGAGGCATTACTGCGTCTCGAACGAGGCCTAATGGGCCTGACACAAACAAAGAAACACATCAAAAATCCAACTGTTATACTATAATATAGATAAAATCAATGATATTCCAGAAAACAACTATTATGTTAAACCAACACAACTCTGGAGTACAACACACAGCCCTAAATTCTACTTCTTACAGAAAAACGACATATACCTTCATTTTTGCTGTCCAAGCCACCGGGCTATGCTTTAATGTTAGCACCAAACTAACCAGTGTACTTTCCCACACTGGTCTGACATTTACTGTAGTCTTTGTGACATTGCACCAGTATCAGACATCTACTGTGAATGATGTGTTCTTTGCACAGATTTGTATAATAGTTTTACAGTTACTTGTTCTAATGATTTTCTATTGAAAGCCAAACTGTACTGGAAGAAACATAGCTATCAAGCTACGTACCTTACCCTGGGGGAAGAAAAAAATGTACTACACAGCAAATGTTTTTACAACTCAGCTGGCTCACACAGCATTCAAAACAAACAGGATTCAATTTCAACAGTAGTAAGGCAAGTAACGTATTAAAATGTGCATTTAGATGTTACGCTAGTTTTCCAAACATTTGATAGCATCTGATAACCTCAACATACATGTGTTGATAGCTTTGATAAAAATATGTTGTCCTGCATGTATATATTTGTGTGCAGTGTGTCCTTACTTATTTTTGCAACCATTCTGGCAGGTATACCAGACCAGGAGGCCCACTATGATGATAGCCACTCCACCTGCGATGAGGCCCACCAACAGAGCAGTCACATCGATTTTTTGCCCTTTATCCTGGGCACCTTAAAAAAAAATGTAACCATGTATAAAATTAAGCCATAAATTCACATATAAAGTGGATATAAAGCTAAATGAAAATTATAAAAATCTTGTGATTAAAATAGCCTTAAAATAGTATTTTGGCAAACCAATGCCTTTAACTTAGAAAATGTGTTCTTCACTTTTTTTCATTAAAAACATTACAAGCCACATGCTGTGTGTGTGGATAATGGCCTTTTCTTGTCATGTTATGCACAAAAAGTTTAACATTAAGGATACAAATAACCAAACTGACTTATTTTAATCGTTATAAAATTAGCGGAGAATTCGTGTACAGGCTGTAGAGAGTTAGAGTGCAAATTAATGCTCATTTATGAAGACACAAAGTGATATTAATTTCGCTAAAAATTTAGCAACAGAGTGCCTTCAAAACTGTACTGCCACATTACAATGAATAAAAGGGGGAAAAGTTCCTCCCAGCTTCTTGTTACTGTAAGAAACAACAGGGATAGTAAGTGCTATGAAGAAAAGTGTGAAGAACAAAATATTCTTTGTAGAACAAACCTAACATGGTTAGTCATAGCTTTACAGCTATAGATAATGATGTCATGGAAACATTCCCAGGAGTGGCGCATCCACTGAAAATGAAGACTCTTGTCTCATAAGAGTGCAGTTTCCCTAACCGAATACTGCAGCTGCACCCTGTTCTTTTCCCTGCAGTGTTTTATGCCAGGTTAAGTCATGCTCTTTAAGAATCTATGAAAGCTGTAAGCAGACAACTGAGAAAGAAAAATACTTTATGCCCCAAGTGTTGAACTGAATCTAAGATAAGAGCTTATCAGTAGAGACTAGTGCCCTGTACGAATGTCGTCGCATTAGATCATAAAAAAAGGAGGAGCTGGTTTGGGACTGCAGATAAACAAAGCTGAACACAGATAAGATGAGGAAAATAGATCATTCCTACTGTTCTGCTTTTTGGCTTCAAGAATATATTAGTGAGAAATTGAGAGAGAGAGAGAGAGAGAGAGAGAGAAAAAAAAGAAGATAAAATGTATATCCTAGTATATTAAGAAATCAGTCACCATGGTGACAGCTCCAGGGTTTGAGCTCAGGTTACTGCCTGTGTGGAGCTTCACATGTTCTCCCCACATCTGTCTATGTTTCCACCCACATCCCAAACTATGTAGGTGGATTGGCTCATCTAAATTGCCCCTAGGTGTTACTTTGTGTGTGAATATGCACGCATGCCAGTCCATGCAGGGTGTATTCCCACCTCCTGTCCAGTGTTCCTAGAATAGCCTCCTGATTCACCACAGCCCTGACCAGGATAAAGCAGTCAAACTGACAATAAATGGATAAATATCAAAAACATTTAACTTTCAGAAAATATAGCTCCGAAAACCTGTATAAAAATAGCGAAATGAGTTTTCGAAACTATTTGCAAGCAGTCAAATTTTGTAAACACCTCACATAAACTGCCCTGTGGTCTTGACTCAATCGTTCATTCATGCATCTTCAGTGACTGCTTTATTTTGGTGAAGGTTGTGGCGGATCCAGAGTGTATTCTGTGAGCAAAGGGCAATAAGTAGGAGCATACCCTGGACAGGAAACCATGCAGAGACTCATTTACACCAAGGGGCAATTTAGCATGGCTGACCAAAGTCACTTTTTTGGGAGGTGGAAAAAAACCAGAGAATATGGAGGAAACCCACATGGACACAGGGAGAAAATCAGACAGTAGTTTGTCAGTGTGATGGCTTTTCCTTGCAAAGATGTATGAGGGTACATTCTATTTAAAATGCATTTAAAATGATTTAAGATTTCTATGATAAAATAGTCTTAAAAAACAGATTATTTTGCAGTGCTGAAAACCAAGTATAAAAAAAAAAACACAAATAGTGAAATACACAGCAAGAGATAAAGATGGCATTAAACCAGTAAAAACAAAATGTTCCAACTTACCCTCTAGATACTGTTTCCAGAAAGCGTCCTGTTCAGAACAAACAGAATGTCATGAAACCAAAAAAAAAAAAAAAAAAAAAGGGTTTAACAGCAGTACATCAGTTCTTTGTATAGCTAAAAACATGTATGTGCAATACGTAACTCAACATGACAAACAAGTTTACCTATTCAGCAGGTAAACCAGACAGCTTGTACGTTATGTAAGAGTGTTTTAGTAATGAGTCATAAAGTAGCACTGGTGGACTGATGGCACGGGCCTAGTGAAACAATGTACTGGTTGGAAAGAACCTAATTACTCAACTGTGTCTGGAATATTTTCAAAAACCTCGCGCGCCTCCTCATAGTTGCAAACTTCCTCGATACACTCTCTCTCCAAATTTCCCGGAGTGAAGATTTCAAAGTCGAATCGGTTGTACAGCAGGTGGCGTCCTAAAAACTTATTGGCCTCCTGTTCTTCCGTAAACACTGTCCAAAACAAAAATAGCCGACATTTTACATACGCTATGACTCCAGATTGTTGCAGATACACACTTAATCACAGAATAGTAACAATATCAATATTTTAATATGTTAATAAGAAGACACTTCATACCCACAAGGCCTTGTGGCAATATTTGTAAGTTATGAATGTGACCTATAAACTCCAACAATTAAGCATTAACATTTCTCAAACCTGCATAAGCTCAGCACTGATAGAGTGCATATCTGCTCATGTAACCCCTCAGGCTAAACACCGACAAATATTATAAAATAATATTTTAATTAACACATTATATACACTGATCAGGCATAACATTATGAGCAGTGAGAGGTGAAGTGAATAACACTGATTATCTCCTCATCATGGCACCTGTTAGTAGGAGCATAAGGATTTGAGGGAGTTAGTGATGGCTAGACGACTGGATCAGAGCATCTCCAAAACTGCAGCTCTTGTCCGGTGTTCCCGGTCTGCAGTGGTCAGTATCTATCAAAAGTGGTCCAAGGAAAAACAGTGGTGAACTGGCGACAGGGTCTTGAGCAGCCAAGGCTCACTGATGCACGTTGGGAACATATGGCATTAGGATGCACTATGGGAAGAAGGCAAGCCGGCGGAGGCAGTGTCATGCTTTGGGCATTGTTCTGCTGGGAAACCTTGGGTCCTGCCATCCATATGGATGTCACTTTGACATGTACCACCCACCTAAGCATTGTTGCAGACCATGTACACCCTTTCGTGGAAACGGTATTCCCGGATAGCTGTGGCCTCTTTCAGCAGGATAATGCACCGTGCCACAAAACAAAAATGGTTCAGGAATGGTTTGATGAGCACAACAACGAGTTTGAGGTGTTGACTTGGCCTCCAAATTCTCTAGATCTCAATCCAATCGAGCATCTGTGGGATGTGCTGGACAAACAAGTCCGATCCATGGAGACCCCACCTCACAACTTACAGGACTTAAAGGATCTGCTGCTAACATCTTGGTGCCAGATACCACAGCACACCTTCAGGGATCTAGTGGAGTCCATGCCTCGATGGGTCAGGGCTGTTTTGGCAGCAAAAGGGGGACCAACACAATATTAGGCAGGTGGTCATAATGTTATGGCTGATCAGTGTATATAAGATAACTGTTTATTCTCGTTGTGTCTGTGACATGAGACAGACAGTTTTTGAGAGGTCATTAAATGTTGGATAAAAACACTGCTGGATTAAATCCATCATATTAAACTTAAACTTCCAGTGATAAATAAATGCCAACTGTGTTTTATTTGTGCTTAAACACTTAAACATGTCAACCTGGGTATGACACTCGGGGACTTTTGCTGTGTAGCTCTGTATTATTGAAACCCATGTTTCCCAAACCAGCGTATGACGACCCTCATGAAGCATAATCAGAAATGTCCGAAATGCATTTGTCACAGCAGTGGAAATCACAACTGACCTTTATCAAAATGATTACATTTATTATTGTGTTCCTATAGTTATTAAGCTATATGAACAATCATTGCTCTGGAGAAGTTCAATCCCATCCACAACAGCTCAAATGAACAAAACAAACTCACATGGCCTATAAATAAAATAAACTTAGTTTCTAATATAGTTTTTTTTTAAATATAATTTTAATAAATAAATATGTTTTCTGAATAGAGAGTTCAGATATTTGAAAGATTTGTATCCCCATAATATTACTATAAAACCTAAAGTAATGAGCCTATTATATAAATAGCTGTATTATTATTAACAAAAATAAATCAGGGTCCATATATTATTTTCAGATAAACATGTTTGTTGACTACAAATGTTTGAGAAGCACACGACAAGTCATTAATAAAAACATATTAAATATTAGCACCTACTAACTAGCACAACCTTAACTTTGGCTCTAAGGTTTTATTTTCAGTTTTGTTTCAGTAGTATTGTTAGATTATTTGAAGGATCCCTTAAAAGAAATGGGTTTAATCCGAACCTTTAATAGATGGGAAACAAACAGGGCTTTAAATGTAAACTCTGACCAGTCATAAACTGAAAAAATAAAATACTCCAACAACCATCCAGAATATTAGAGAAAAAACATACACCGACCAGGCATAACATTATGACCACCTGCCTAATATTGTGCTGGTCTCCCTTTTGCTGCCAAAACACAACACCTTTCTATAAGAACCGGCATTAACTTCTTCAGCAACCTGAGCAACAGTAACTTGTCTGTTGGATCGGATCACACGGGCCAGCCTTCGCTCCCCACGTGCATCAATGACCCTTGGTCGTCCATGACCTTGTCGCCGGTTCACCACTGTTCCTTCCTTGGACCACTTTTTATAGATAGTGACCACTGCAGACCGGGAACACCCCACAAGAGCTGCAGTTTTGGAAATGCTCTGATCCAGTGGTCTAGCCATCACATCCTTACGCTTGCCCATTTTTCCTGCTTCTAACACATCAACTTTGAGGACAAAATGTTCACTTGCTGCCTAATATATCCCACCCACTAACAGGTGCCATGATGAGATCATCAGTGTATAAAAAAAAAAATAAAAAAAAAAAAGCTTGTGGTTCTCTAGGACAGTGTACATTAGAAACAGTGTCCAGGTCTTAATTAGTGTAAACATGTTTAATGTAATCACAGTCTCCAGTCAGTGTTTCATGACCCTGGATAAAGCCGGTTAATAAACACACGGTTTTCACTCATTCAGCTGTACTAAACTTTCGACTTTTGGTGTATAATACTCAATTAACTCACCTGCATTTCTGTCCTCTACCTGCTGGGAGATTTGTGTGTCTCTCTCACACACACAGAGTCCACAAAAAGTGAAGCCACACAGAATAAAAACAAATATCAGCATTTCTGTCCTGCTGTAAGAGAGAAAAACAGGTCACATGCTGTTAGCCTACATTGGCTCAGTGTACACGCCTCGGTTTGGCCTTTCTGTCATCTCAGGCATTTATATTAGCATTTCAACAAAATGAACTTTGGTCCGGAGAATACAGGGATACAACAGAAAACGATACAAAACTAATTCGACTCAATTCAGTTGACTCAAATTCGAGTCCATTTAGTCCACTACGGCGAAAAAACAACAACACGGGAAACACGCTCCAAACACGATATTATGAAGTTCTCGTATGTCAACAGCAAGCGTTTTGTCACGGTTTGCTCACAAGACGGAAAGAAAAGTTCCAATTTTACAATAAACCTACCCGTTAAATCATCCAGTCCTGATCCCAAAGTGTGTGTTTTCGGTTTCGTTAAATTCCTCA
>JAUCMX010000004.1:23672214-23752214 GCA_033459395.1 Hemibagrus guttatus
TGTTTTGTTTTGTTATGGAGTCTGTGTTCAGCAGGATTTCTGGCTGTGAGTCATATTTCTGAGGAATAACACTATCAAACGTGTTGTTGACTTGCTTCATGGAAACCACACAAGTAAATCTTACAAATAACAAGAACGAGTCATGCGGTGTCATGGTACGAATAATCTTCATTATCACGTAGCCCCAATGTTAGAACTTTAAACCTACAATCCTGAGCCAGCACACTCTTCAGTGATATGATAGATTTCTCGCTCTCTTGGAGCCTGTTGCTAATTGAAAAGCTGCACTCTTTCACCCTTGTCCCTTAGTGTGTGTCTGGACACTGTTAGAGCAAAGCTGAACCGATGCGGTTGAAGATTGAGCTGTAGTGTAAATGCAAAATTCCATCTCCTTTATCTCGAAAGGAACACCGGACGACGTTCTCCGAAGCCTATTTGTGGAAAGTAGTCCTATTTACACATTAAACAATGATTTTATGAAGCACTGTGTTTAAGAGCAGCACATGCTCTGGACTAACTGTGTCTAATGAGAGGATATAATGAATATGAGCTTAAAGTGAATGACTTTCAGCTACAATTTTAGAGTATTTACATCCAAATCGGGTGAATTACAACACTTCTTTATGTGGTCCCCCCGTTTAAGTGACCAAATGTAACAGGACAAACTAATATCTTTGGCTGCTTTTGAGGTATTGCTCACATCATTGTATCTGTTCTGCCGTCCAGTGAATTTTGAAGGATTTGGCTGAATTTGAGATGATATAGCCATGTATACTTCCTAATCCATCCTGCTGGTTTCATCAACAATACATAGAAGGGAACTAAATTCATTTGCAGTCGTACATGCTCCCACCAACAGACGATGTGGCATGCTTCATATCAATTCCTTCCCTTTTCCATACTTTTAATATGCAATTTGTAGCTTCTGTTTTCACTGTGGTGAAGTCTTCTCTTGATTGTTGACTTCGACACACATACACACACAGTGGTGTGAAAAAGTGTTGGCCCCCTTCCTGATTTCTTATTTTTTTTGCATGTTTGTCACACTTTAATGTTTCAGATAATCTAACACATTTAAATATTAGTCAAAGATAACACAAGTAAACACATCATGCAGTTTTTAAATGAAGGTTTTTATTATTAAGGGAAAACAAAATCCAAAACTACATGGCCCTGTGTGAAAAAGTATTTGCCTGGTCGGCCAGCTACTCCTGGGAAGGTTCTCCACTGTTCCATGTTTTCGCCATTTGTAGATAATGCCCCCCCCCTTAAAACATAACTTAACTGTGGTTTATCACACCTGAGTTCAATTTCTCTAGCCACACCCAGGCCTGATTACTGCCACACCTGTTCACAATCAACAACTCACTTAAATAGGACCTGCCTGACAAAGTGACGTAAACCAAAAGATCCTCAAAAGCTAGACATCATGCCGAGATCCAAAGAAATTCAAAAACAAATGAGAAAGAAAGTAATTGAGATCTATCAGTCTGGAAAAGGTTATAAAGCCTTTTCTAAAGCTTTGGGACTGCCGTGAACCACAGTGAGAGTCGTTATCTACAAATGGCGAAAACATGGAACAGTGGACAACCTTCCCGGGAGTGGCCGGCTGACCAAAATTACCCCAAGAGCACAGTGACAACTCATCCAGGAGGTTACAGAAGACCCCACAACAACATCCAAAAAACTGCAGGCCTCACTTGCCTCAGTTAAGGTGAGTGTTCATGACTCCACCATAAGAAAGAGACTGGGCAAAAATGGTTTGCATGGCAGTAAACAGAGTTCCAAGACGAAAACCGCTGCTGAACAAAAAGAACATAAAGGCTCGTCTCAGTTTTGCCAGAAAACATCTTGATGATCCCCAAGACTTTTGGGAAAATACTCTGTGGACTGACGAGACAAAAATTGAACTTTTTGGAAGGTCTGTGTCCCATTACATCTGGCGTAAAAGTAACACCGCATTTCAGAAAAAGAACATCATACCAACAGTAAAATATGGTGGTGGTAGTGTGATGGTCTGGGGCTGTTTTGCTGCTTCAGGACCTGGAAGACTTGCTGTGATAAATGGAACCATGAATTCTGCTGTCTACCAAAAAATCCTGAAGGAGAATGTCCGGCCATCTGTTTGTGACCTCAAGCTGAAGTGAACTTGGGTTCTGCAGCAGGACAATGATCCAAAACACACCAGCAAGTCCACCTCTGAATGGCTGAAGAAAAACAAAATGAAGACTTTGGAGTGGCCTAGTCAAAGTCCTGACCTCAATCCGATTGAGATGCTGTGGCATGACCTTAAAAAGGTGGTTCATGCTCGAAAACCCTCCAATGTGGCTGAATTACAACAATTCTGCAAAGATGAGTGGGCCAAAATTCCTCCACAGCACTGTAACTCATTGCAAGTTATCGAAAACTCTTGATTGCAGTTGTTGCTGCTAAGGGTGGCCCAACCAGTTATTAGGCTTAGGGGGCAAACACTTTTTCACACAGGGCCATGTAGTTTTGGATTTTGTTTTCCCTTAATAATAAAAACCTTCATTTAAAAACTGCATGATGTGTTTACTTGTGTTATCTTTGACTAATATTTAAATGTGTTTGATTATCTGAAACATTAAAGTGTGACAAACATGCAAAACAATAAGAAATCAGGAAGGGGGCCAACACTTTTTCACACCACTGTACATCCTTGATGGTGTAAAGGGGTTTTTCTTCACTAGGGAAAGAATTCTTTTGTCATCATACACAATTCCTTTCTGTTGTCTTATGGGCTTTTCGGTGTTTCTGAGCTTACCAGTAAAATTTTTTTTTTCTTCTTTTCAAGACAGTACTAAATAGTTCATTTGGCACTCCTAATGTTTGTTATCTCTTTCATGGGGTTGTTTTGATTTTTTCAGCCTAATGATGGTTAGCTCCACTGGCACTGACAGCTCTTTGGACTTTAGATTGAGATTTAGCAGCAACAGTTTACAAATGGAAATGCTATACTTGAGATCTAAGCCTTTTATCTGCTTAGCTGGAAGTGAAATAAAGAGGAAATAAAACACCCCTGGTCAACGGAACAGCCTGTCTTATGATTTTTGGTCCGTTGAAAGGTAACACACATAAAACGTGCTGAATTCCAAAACTGTTCACTTGAATTAGATGTGAATAAATTAAAGCTGAACATCTAGATTTTGATTATTATTTCATTTATTTATATATATATATATATATATATATATATATATATATATATATATATATATATATATATATATATATATATATATATATATATATATATATATATATATACACACACATATACATATACTAAGGTAGACAGATAAAATACAAATATCGCCAATGCCCAGATATTTATGGACCTGACTATATGTTCTAGTAATTCTCATTAACTAGATTTAGTCCCGTTTTAGGCTTATTTACAATTATTTTAGCTCGGAAAGTAACTCCACCCTCTTCCAAGGCAGACCTGATTAGCCTTACCTATTTTTCTTAAAGCACAGGAATACATTTCACTAGAGCATGGTTGGGAAAATTGGGTTCGTACTCTTAAAATACTTTATCACCATATTGGTGGTGTATACTGTATGAGAGGTAAACATAAGGATGCATTCTCTCATCCCACTCTCAAGCAGCACCCCCACCCCAGTAGTAATACTACTGCCAGGACACATTGACAATTTTCCTTGATGTTTTGTCCCTGTCTGTCATGTTCATTAGAACCTCAGACCTATAAGTAGAAGAACCGAGGGCTTGAAGCCTTTATTATCCCACACATACATTACAACACAGTGGAATTCTTTTCTTCACATATCCCAGCTGAGGAAGTTGGGGTCAGAGCACAGGGACAGCTATGATACAGCTTCCCTGAAACAGGGAGGGTTAAGGGCCTTGCTCAATTGCCCAACAGCAGAACTTGTGGTGCTGGGGCTTGAACCCTGATCCGCCGAACAACACCTCAGAGCCTTAATGTAACACTTGAACCACCACTGCCCTCCTAATTCATCTAATTAGCTTAGATACCTAATAAATAACAATGCAGGTGATTAATCTATTATCAACATGAGCTGTGTCCGGGACTGAGAACTAAAAACATTACATTTATCCGTGTCTACCAGAATGTCAAAGAAAATGTCAGGCTGATTATAACCAAAAATTCATCCGTAAAACCAGTTTGGTAATAAAGGTTATTGAAACTGTCTTAACCTTATCGATAACGAAACATGTTCCACAACAGTGAAATATGCTACCTGTAAAATGAATAAGCCTGATAAACCTAGGTCACGAAACTGGAGAAATATGACACAACTGCTAAATCTCAACGGCACATCATTGCAATCTTAACCACTAACCAGATATCAGGAATGGAGAGAGGGAGAAAGATGAACAGAGGATGACAGAGTGAGAGATTAGTGGGAGTTGTTGTGGTGTTCCATATAATTCACTGAAGGCACATTTTTCTATCACATGATTTGTCATAATTCACGGTTCACACAGATAGGGTTCCGCAGGATCACAGCAAGCTGACTAATAGCTTTTGGGAGAGACATTTAAAAACATAAAAATCTTTGATAATGTTCCATTTTGAAGAAAACAGATCTTGCACAACAGGAAATGCTTTGCTTAATGACTTCTGACCATTAATAAAGAGCATCTCAGATATAGATTTCAAAAGTTAACTAATATGAAGTAGATCTATTTGCCGCATGTACATGTGCTAATATACCAAACATGGAATGAATACACAATATCATATTATTTAGTCTGAAAATATTTTTCAGATTTTGCTAAAAGGAATCCTAGAGACCAGTGCTCGTGCTACTGACCGGAAGGTTGTGAACACAAACCCAGTATTGTCATTCCTTACCTACAATATGTGTTGAGTCGGATGAAAGCCTATGCAATATGAATGTGTGTGTGAGTGTGTGACAGCCTGAGAAAATCTTTCACAAGTTTTACATTTTCTGCAATATATTATTCTAGGAAGCACAGTGGCTTAGTGGTAGGTATATCTGCTTTGTACCTCCAGGGTTGGGGGGTTGAGTCCTGCCTCCTCCCTCCAAATCATTGAATGGTTGGGCTCTCTACTCTAATTCATCCAAAAGGTGTTCTATCAGGTTGAGGTTAAGGACAGTCAAGTTACCTCCACACCAAACTCGCTCATCCATGACCTTGCTTTGTGCACTGGTGTGAAGTCATGTTGGAACAGGAAGGGACCATCCCCGAACTGTTCCCACAAAGTTGGGAGCATGAAATTGTCCAAAATGTCTTGGTATGCTGAAGCATTAAGAGTTCCTTTCACTGGAACTAAGGGACCGAGCCCAACCTCTGAAAAGCAACACCTGAATTCAATGATTTGGAGGGCTGTTCAAAAACTTTTGGCAATATAAGTGCATGTTTTACTCCTTTCAGGGTGTCCTGCACATGGTCTGCCCTGACCCCTGATGCAGGCTGCAGATTGTCTATAACCCTACATTGGTAAGTGGGTCCATCCACTTACCAATGTAGGGTTATAGACAATCTGTACTGTTCTGTTCTGTACTAGTGTACTAAAAATTTGGACGTCTTTAGGTACACTGTGGTTTTTACCACAGCACTTGTTAAACTGGTTCATTAACCAACATGGTCTTTAAGTTAAGTGGCCTTTATTTGTCACATATGCATTACTGCACAGTGAAATTCTTTCTTGACATATCCCATATTGGAAGGTTGGGGTCAGAGCACAGTGTCAGCAATGATGCAGCACCCCTGGAGTGGGGAGGGTTTGAAGGCCTTGCTCAAGGGCTCAACATTGGCAGCTTGACAGTACTGGGGCTTGAACCCCAATCGTCTGATCAACAACCCAGAGCCTTCACCACTTAAGCTGTAGACAGCTGAGGAAAGGTTATGAAGTAGCTTTATTAAAACAATTTTCACGTCCATCCTTTTACTCTACCGCTTACAATACACAGGGTTGCAGAAAGCCTGGACTATCCCAGGAGAACCAGGGCATGAGGTGGGGACACCTTGGATACCAAGTCCTTACATGCTATAGACATTTTAGAGATGGCAATGAGATAAACCCCAAAACATGCAAGCTTGGCACAAACAGACTCTTCAACCACAACATTTTACAGCTAAGCCTCCAACATTTTCACATGGTTTTAGTATATGTTGGAATGTTATCAGCAGAAACACTGAAATTTGGTCCAAACCTGATCTTTCACATTATTTTCCAGAATTCAGCCACAGCGACAACTGATTTTTTTTTTTTTTTTAAACCACCACACATATTATGCAACATATTATCCAAACTATGCAACCATTAAACATTTTACTGCTCTGCTGAGCACTTTGGGTGCCTCCCTTCCCTCCAAGGGATGTGCCTAGCTAGAGGAATGCTTTCATGGACATTGTTTATATTTCAGAGCATTCCCCATAATGCATTGCTTATGAGTGAAAGTGAACAGGGAACCAAGCCAAGCTTCACACTTCAGACTGAACAAAACCCATAACATGAAGTATAAATGCAAGGTACTTTTGTGAGATACGTTACAGACAAGATCCAGACTTTATTATTTTAAAAGCATACTAAAATGGATATGTTTTTTGTTTAATAATGCCATACCTTCAGTAGACTTTTAAGGGCACAGTCTGGGTGTGAAAATAGTTATAGCAGTGATTAAAAAAAAAAGAAAAGAAAAAAAGGAAGGCCTAAAATCCCATTGAAACATATGAGTTTAAACGGGTTTGCATTTCCAATTTGCAAATGTATAGACTCCGCATTTATTAATAAGAGCACGAGTGCTTTATTTCTCATATCACGGCTCTTGTTGAACTGCCTCTTTTCATTAAAAACAAGTACAAGGTGTGCCGAGTTGTGCACACAAAAATTCATGACCATAGAACAATAAAGTAAGCAAGGCCTCAGTTTCATATGAGCGCACTTCAGACATGGATACTTCCTTTCTGCTTGCCGGCTTTTTGCTCATTTGTCAAGCTAAAGTAGCCTAACTAATCTTATTTTAAAGTTAACTCTAATTTTATTTGTATGCTGCTGTATTTTTCACCTTTATGGTTCATATTTCTGCTATCAGTGTAAACACTTTAGAGACATAAAAGAAAAATGTAATTAAAAAGGATAAAACAAAATAAAGGTCATCAGTGACTGAAGTGTAATTAGAGGCATTGGTGGCTCAGTGGTAGGTTTCTCGCCTATCATGCGGAAGGCCCGGGTTCGATTCCCAGCCACTGGATGCAGTGCCGGTCCCAAGCCCGGAAAAATGGGAGGGTTGTGGCAGGAAGGGCATCCGGCGTAAAACCTGTGCCAAGTTGTTGTGCGGACCAGTTGGTACGCTGTGGCGACCCCGAACAGGGAGCAGCCGAAAGCAACTTCTAGTGAGTGAAGTGTAATTAATCCTCATTCTGCTCTTGTTCCATCTTGTGCACTTTTAAAAGGCTTTTTATTTGGAATTGTGCCTAAAATAACTCTTAAATGTTTTAGATAAAACCTTAAAATAGATAGCTTCCCCTTCAAAAAACCCAATAGAAATAGAGCCGCAGCAGGAGTGTTTGCACCATACACCATGCTCCTGAAGGCTTGATATTTCTCTCCACTTGGATAGGATGACAATAAAAAGGGCCTGAATGTTGTCACGTAAAGCTTATCTACCCCCTATCCCAAACAAACATTCGTTATCCCGAAGCCTGTGCCTCATCTCTCAGCAATAGCAATAATATTGGCCATTACCCTGATCACTTATCTCCATAATCAGCCAGCCTCAAACAAAACTCTACAACACAGACACGTGAGGTGAAATGTAAAACAAAAAAAGTAAACGGTCTCCATTTGTTTTTTATTGAGCGTGTGTTTATAAAATCTGCTGAGAGTTGTGATGAGCACGTTAGACAGTAGGAGAGAGCGCCTGTAGGCTAGATTTCACCGTGGCCAGATTCTGCTTCCAGGAGCTCAGCCTGTCGTAAAGCTGTTGCCACTGCTGCTTTCCAAAGGTGCGATGGGTGCTGTGACTAAACACACACACAAAGTACACATTAGCATGTGGCACCAGAAATAAAACACTGATACATAAAACTCCTTCTCATGTTCAGTGATCCTTGTGATGGCAGGTCTGGGGGAAATAAAACACACTGAATGAAACAACCTCCAAGAAAACCTTTTTTTAAGATTTTGGAAAAAAAACAGCCAATTTGAAATACCCATTTCAAGCCAGGCCTTCTCGTCCAACATCAGGGCCTGAGCTCACAAATGCACTTCTAGAGGAATGGTCAAAAATTCCCATAAACACACTCCTAACCCTTGTGGAAAGCCTTCCCAGAAGAGTTGAAGCTGTTATAGCTGCAAAGGGCGGGCCAACTCCATATTACATTCATGTGCATGTAAAGTCGAGAGCATGAAATTGTCTAAAATGTCTTGCTGAAGCGTTCCTTTCACTAGAAAGGAAAGGGGCCAAGCCCAACCCCTGAATGCAATGATTTGGAGGGGTGTCCCAAAACTTTTGGCAATAGTGTATTATACATGTCTTGAGATGACAAACAATATAGAGGTTACATAGCAAAGAGGGAAAAATGTGTATAATCACTTTTTTCTCTACATTTTTTTGTACTTGTAAATAATTTTTGCAATCTATATACTGTTTTCCTCCAACATAAATATTTTGGGCTATTCTGTGTAGATCCATGACTTGAAATATAGACTGAAACAACTTAAAAACTTCAGGACACGGGAAAAATTTCCTGCTCTGATATGGAGGCACCACCACCGGTGTGATTAAGGACTCGATCAAAATCTGAATCAGCTTACCTTACGACAACCTTGCGCTGTGTCTGGTCAATTTTGCAGTACACCATCTTGGTCCGAACGGCTAGTGAAACAAAAAGAAACAATACGGCAACAAAAAAGATTCAGCATAAATGCAGTTATAATGCTCAGTCAATCAAACAGAACTTATTCAGCACTTATGTTTACTGTCTAATCTACCAGAGATCTCTAGAGCTCTGATCTCTAGGAGAAACTGAGCTGTACCATCGATCACGAAGGGTTCCACATCATCTGCACCAATCTGCAGCTCCTGCTGCATTGTGTCAAAGGAAATCTCTTTCGTCTCCACAGCCATGCCCATGAAGGTCAGTAGCCTCATCTTTGCCATGTTCTGCTCGTGTAACAGACCTAAACACAAATAACATTTGGATTTCAGCAAACCGAGTCAGGGATAGGGGATACCATATAAACAGAGCTTGCTCAGTGGGTGTGAGGACTTGTGCACTCCTGAATTTGCACCAAGCTGTCAGTTTATTGAATACCAAACCTACTTCATATATACACTATATTTCCAAAAGTTTTGGGACGTCTGCCTTTACATGCACATGAATATAATATGGAGTCGGCCCACCATTTGCAGCTATAACAGCTTCAAATCTTCTGGGAAGGCTTTCCACAAGGGTTAGGAGTGGGAATTTTTTACCATTCTTCTAGAAGCGCATTTGTGAGGTCAGACAATGTTGGACGAGAAGGCCTGGCTCGCAGTCTCCGCTCTAATTCATCCCAAATGTGTTCTATCGGGTTGAGGTCAGGACTCTGTGCAGGCCAGTCAAGTTCCTTCACACCAAACTCACTCATCCATGTGTTTATGGATCTTGCTTTGGTCACTGGTGTGCAGTCATGTTGGAACAGGAAGGGGTCATCCCCAAACTGTTCCCACAAAGTTGGGAGCAAGAAATTGTCCAAAATGTCTTGGTATGCTGAAGCATTAAGAGTTCCTTTCACTGGAACTAAGGGGCCATGCCATGCACAACCCCTGAAAAAGAACACCTGAATTCAAGTTGAAGGGGTGTCCCAAAACTCTAAGCAATAAAGTGTATTACACAGTCAACTGTGTTGCATATTTGACTGTTTGAGTCATAATAAAGTGACAACTCTGCATATGTGGAGTACTGAACATCCCATTCCAAAACCATAGGCACTAATATGGAGTATATAAAATAAAAGCTCCCACTCTTTAAGGAAGGATTTCCATAAGATTTTGGACCTTGGCTTCAGGGGGTTTGTGCTCATTGAGCTTTAAGAGAATTAGTGAGATCAGTACTGATGTCAGGTGAGGAGGCCTGGGGTGCAGTCATCGATCCAGTTTATCCCAAAGTGGATCAGTGGTTCAGTGGGAATGAGGTCAGGACTCAATGTGACCTCATGTGCAGGACACAAGTTCTTCCACTCCAACTTGGCAACCCATGTCTTCATGGATTTGTGCACAGTATCACTCTCATGCTGAAACATGTTTGGGTCCAGTGTAGGACAGACATTCTAAACAACTGTGAGCTTCCATCTTTGTGGAAACATGGCCCGCACATGGCAGGGAAGGTCAGATGCCCACAAAATTCTGTCCATATAGTGTCTTAACCACTATAAATGCAGTAGATTTCCAAATGGCTTAGGGCCTAGCTGCGACTGAAAATCTAATTACACACAAACAGCACCTCTGCATGACTAAACACAGCTGTAATCAATGACATACTTCATACCAATTTTCTCCATTTCTCCCATACACCCTCCTAAATTAATAGTGCTAAAACAATCCCTAAAAACTGCTGCTGTCGGTGCAGTGTAAATAATTAACGTTTAACAAAATTAAAAGTGTATTTACATTAATTAAGCAGTGACAAAACCAGAGAACCAATGATCCATTTCATTGAGTGCTGAGTCGTTAAAACGGTGTCTCTGAATTGTCTCACTCATTTTAGAAACAAGGAGGATCCCAACTTTAATGAACTCGCCTCTTTAAACAGATGACAAACAAAGCCTCTGCTGAGCAGTACATTCCAGCAGAGCAGAAACACTCAACTGCTTGTGAAACGAAACATCTCGGCTTGTGCTTGCGTTCAATGCTCCAGTAAACGTGATGGTGAAAATAGTGAAAAAGAGTGAAAATAATAACGGGTATTAGCTGAGACTTAAACCAGACTGTCTATATGTGCTACGGTTAATAGCTTTTTATTCATATTTGACACTAGCAGGCTGCCAGATGTTTTTAAAATAATAATGCTGGCCAGTGACTTGCTGGCTTATCAAGCATTGCAAGCACAACACACTAACTCAATCAGATCGTGACTATGGGTGACATTTCTGCATACAAATTTAAAGACATCTCACATTTAATGTGCTTTAACTTGCTTACCATCTCGCCATACTTACTAAAAGTCGCTTTCGGCTGCTCCCTGTTTGGGGTCGCCACAGTGGACCAACTGGTCCGCACAACAACTTGGCACAAGTTTTACACCGGATGCCCTTCCTGATGCAACCCTCCCATTTTTCCGGGCTTAGGACCGGCACTGCATCCAGTGGCTGGGGTTTGGGCATTGGCTGTGGTATTGAACCCGAGCCTTCCGCATGATAGGCGAGAAACCTACCATCTCATCATACTTACTAATATTACTATTTTATCGTTTGCTCTTTTAATCTAGCCATGGGGGTCACAGTCCAGTGACTTCTGTGCCGGTCCCAAGCCCGGATAAATAGAGAGGGTTGCGCCAGGAAGGGCATCCGGCGTAAAACATTGCCAAATTTAACCATGCGAATCGTCAGTACGAATTTCATACCGGATCGGTCGAGGCCCGGGTTAACAACGACCGCCATCGGCGCCGTTGACCTACAGGGCGCCGGTGGAAATTGGGCTACTGTTGGTCGAAGAAGTAGAGGAGGGAGGAGAGTGCGCAGACAGAGAGAGAAGAGGAAAGGTAAGAGTGTAGGACTGAGAATAGGAACTCTGAATGTTGGTACTATGACAGGGAAAGGTAGAGAGCTGGCTGATGTGATGGAGAGAAGGAAGGTGGATATACTGTGTGTACAGGAGACCAGGTGGAAGGGTAGCAAGGCTCGTAGTATAGGAGCAGGATTCAAGCTGTATTATTATGGTGTGGATAGTAAGAGAAATGGGGTAGGTGTGGTCCTGAAGGAGGAGTTTGTGAGGAATGTCCTGGAGGTAAAGAGAGTGTCAGACAGGGTGATGAGTCTGAAGTTAGAGATTGAAGGGGTGATGTTGAATGTTGTTAGTGGTTATGCCCCACAGGTAGGCTGTGAGTTAGAGGAGAAAGAGAGATTCTGGAGTGAATTAGATGAGGTGATGGAGAGTATTCCCACGGGTGAGAGAGTAGTGATAGGAGCGGATTTTAATGGACATGTTGGCGAGGGGAACACAGGTGATGAGGAGGTGATGGGCAAGTTTGGAGTTAAGGAAAGGAACCTTGAAGGACAGATGGTAGTGGACTTTGCTAAGAGGATGGACATGGGTGTGGTTAACACTTATTTTCAGAAGAGGGAGGAGCATAGAGTGACTTACAAGAGTGGAGGTAGGAGAACACAGGTAGACTACATCCTATGTAGAAGAGGCAATCTGAAAGAGATTAGTGACTGTAAAGTGGTAGTGGGAGAGAGTGTAGCCAGACAGCATAGGATGGTGGTGTGTAGGATGACTTTGATGGTCTGTAAGACGAAGAGGTCAAAGATAGAGAAGAAAACCAAGTGGTGGAAGCTGAAAAAGGAGGAATGTTGTGAGGAATTTAGACAGAAGTTGAGGCAGGCTCTGGGTGGTCAGGTAGTGCTGCCAGATGACTGGGAAACTACAGCAGAAGTGATCAGGGAGACAGGGAGAAAGGTGCTGGGTGTGTCATCTGGAAGGAGGAAAGAAGATAAGGAGACTTGGTGGTGGAATGAGGAAGTTCAGGATAGTATCCAGAGGAAGAGGTTAGCCAAGAAGAAGTGGGACATGGACAGGACTGAAGAGAATAGACAGGAATACAAGGAGTTACAGCGCAGAGTGAAGAGGGAGGTGTCTAAGGCCAAGCAGAAGGCATATGAAGAGTTGTACACTAGGTTAGACACTAGAGAAGGAGAGAAGGACTTGTACAGGTTAGCTAGGCAGAGGGATCGAGATGGGAAGGATATGCAGCAAGTTAGAGTTATTAAGGATAGAGATGGAAGGGTGCTCACAAGTGAGGAGAGTGTACAGAGGAGATGGAAGGAATACTTTGAGCTGATGAATGAGGAAAATGAGAGGGAAAAAAGAGTAGAAGGGGTGAACTCTGTGGAACAGAAAGTAGATAAGATTAGAAAGGATGAAGTCAGGAAGGCTTTGAAGAGGATGAAAAGTGGGAAGGCAGTTGGTCCTGATGACATTCCGGTGGAGGTCTGGAAGTGTCTGGGAGAGGCAGCAGTGGAATTTTTAGCTAATTTGTTCAACAGGGTTTTAGAGAGTGAGAGGATGCCTGAGGAATGGAGAAGAAGTGTGTTAGTGCCGATCTTTAAGAATAAGGGTGACGTGCAGAGTTGCAGTAACTATAGGGGGATAAAGTTGATGAGCCATACAATGAAGGTATGGGAAAGAGTAGTGGAAGCTAGGTTAAGGAAGGTAGTGGAAATTTGTGAGCAGCAGTATGGCTTCATGCCCAGAAAGAGCACAACGGATGCAATTTTTGCTCTGAGGATTTTGATGGAGAAGTATAGGGATGGTCAGAAGGAGTTGCACTGTGTGTTTGTAGACTTGGAGAAAGCGTATGACAGGGTGCCAAGAGAAGAGCTGTGGTACTGTATGAGGAAGTCAGGAGTAGCGGAGAAGTATGTCAGAGTGGTGCAGGACATGTATGAGAGGAGCAGAACAGTGGTGAGGTGTGCTGTAGGTCAGACAGAGGAGTTCAATGTGGAGGTGGGACTGCATCAGGGATCGGCTCTGAGCCCCTTCCTGTTTGCTATGGTGATGGACCAGTTGTCAGAGGAGGTCAGACAGGAGTCTCCTTGGACAATGATGTTTGCAGATGACATTGTGATCTGTAGTGAGAGCAGGGAGCAGGTGGAGGAAAACCTGGAGAGGTGGAGGTTTGCGCTGGAGAGAAGAGGAATGAAGGTCAGTCGTAGTAAGACTGAGTACATGTGTGTGAATGAAAGGGAGGGAAGTGGAACAGTAAGGTTACAGGGTGAAGAGGTGAAGAAGGTACAGGAGTTTAAGTACTTGGGGTCAACAGTCCAGAGTAATGGAGAGTGTGGGAAAGAGGTAAAGAAGCGAGTGCAGGCAGGTTGGAATGGGTGGAGAAAGGTGTCGGGAGTTCTGTGTGATCAGAAAATATCAGCGAGAATCAAGGGGAAGGTGTACAGGACAGTGGTGAGACCGGCCATGCTGTATGGTTTAGAGACAGTGTCACTGAGGAAGAGACAGGAGTCAGAGCTAGAGGTAGCAGAGCTGAAGATGTTGAGGTTCTCTTTGGGAGTGACAAGATTGGACAGGATTAGGAATGAGTACATCAGAGGGACAGCTCATGTTGGACGTTTGGGGGACAAAGTTAGGGAGGCCAGATTAAGATGGTTTGGACATGTTCAGAGGAGGGACAGTGAGTATATTGGTAGGAGAATGTTGGACATGGGGCTGCCAGGCAGGAGGCAAAGAGGAAGGCCAAAGAGGAGGTATATGGATGTAATAAATGAGGATATGAAGCTAGTGGGTGCAAGGGTTGAGGATGCAGAAGATAGGGATAGGTGGAGAGAGATGATTCGCTGTGGCGACCCCTGAAGGGAAAAGCCGAAAGAAGAAGAAGAAGATCGTTTGCTCTTTTAGCCTATTCGGTTAGGTTTCAGTCCTGATGGACTAGCTAATAGATTTGACTATTGTGATCAGTAAAATTACAATCCTATAGCTACCAATTTAGCATTAGGATAAATGCCTGAATTATTCTTCAGCTCAAACTGGATCGAGTTGTTAACTAGCTAAAAACAGACTTTAATTGGTTTCTGAAATGGACAAAAGGATGTCATGAGTAAAACAGTAGCAGTTCTCTTATGATGAGAATCACATTCTACCTCAGCTTGTAGTTTGGCATCGCTCAGTGTAGCATATGCTGCAACTGGTTCAGATGTAGTTTATATAGAGCTGCATTTTGTATGGATGGCATTCCAGAGCCAAATGATTGATGCAAATGTGCGAGGCTCATTTGTCATAAATAAATAAATATTTGGCAGCATTTTACTGTTGGACATCCTGTTGCTTTACATGTCATCATCGAATCCTTAAAGTACTTACCAAGAGAATCGATGAAGTCTTTATTGCTTTGGTAGAACTTGACATAGGCTGCTAGTTTTGCACTCACGAAGATGGTCAGCAGCTAAGAAGAAAAAAAAAAAAATGCACGATTAATATATTACCTGTTAAGTCACAGACTTGAAAATAATTCATATAAACCATTTGCATGGATCTCTGTAGTAGGTAATAAGCTGTTGCCAAAGATCAGTGTGATGCATCTGATTGTTGAGATGCAGGAACAGAATCTTGCTTCTATCCCAAATGTAATTTATCCAGAATAAGATACTGAGTGAATGTCAGAAAACAAATGCTGCATATGAAATCAGGAGCCTTTTCTCAAAAATACTGTACATAGTTACAGAACACAAATCAGAGCTGAAATATTGCCTGACTTTTTTTTTGCTGAGATTTATTTATATTTATCTTATCCTTTTTTATACTTTGATATCCTTTTTATTTTAGATTCTTCTTTTCTTCTAGCATATTCTCTTATATTTTTATATTCTAGTTTTACATTTTTATTTCCATCATAGGACAGTCGTAAAAAAATATTTCACTACATGTCGTACTGTGTATGATTGTGTATGTAACAAATAAAATTAGAATTTTTTCCCCTTAGACTATACACCGATCAGGCATAACATTATGTCCACCTTCCTAATATTGTGTTGGTCCCCCTTTTGCTGCCAAAACAGCCCTGACCTGTCGAGGCATGGACTCCACTAGATCCCCGAAAGTGTGCTGTGGTATCTGGCACCAAGATGTTAACAGCAGATCGACCATAGATACTGACCACTGCAGCCCGGGAACACCCCACAAGAGCTGCAGTTTTGGAGATGCTCTGATCCGGTCGTCTAGCCATCATAATCTATCCCTTGTCAAACTCGCTCAAATCCTTACGCTTGCCCATTTTTCCTGCTTCTAACACATCAACCCTGAGGGCAAAATGTTCACTTGCTGCCTAATATATCCCACCCACTAACAGGTGCCATGATGAGGAGATCATCAGTCTTATTCACTTCACCTGTCACTGCTCATAATGTTATACCTGATCGGTGTATAATACCAATACTAAACTACCCAACAAGCCTCAAATATGTTTTTACATTAGCTACCATTTTTATCCAAAAACAAAAACTAAAATATGGGACTTGGCTTTTAGTTACCCAGTAGTCTAGATAATGTATTTAGGACTTGTTGACCCTTGCAGAAGTAACAATATAGTATACGTGTAGTCTCTACTCACATCGTGGATGAGCTCTCCCTCCAAGAAGCGCACAGGTTTAAGAGCCAGTAGATGGTCGAACAGAAACGTGTTTGGGTCTTTCAAAGCTCGGACAATGCACCTGTAAGAGACAGACCGGGATCTGTACTGAATATGTCTACAAACAGATAACATCTTAAATAAAACAGAAGGACAAAAAGCATACCTGTGGGCATCTACCCGGGCTTGGGAAGCATTGTCTTCTGTGTAACTGCCCAGCAGCTCTACCATGACTTTTGCTGCAGCCTCACTGTACATACACAAACAATACGATGAGGAAAAAACTAAATTCTATTATTATTACTATTACTATTATTATTATTACCTCTTCTTACAGTCGACCAGTGCCTCATACACCAGTCTCAGCAGAGTGTGCTTCTTCTCTGTGCTCAGGTTCCAGTCAACAATCCACTTACGCACCTACAGAAAAAAGCTGAATTTAAATCACTGGAATCAACTGATACGAGGTGTTTCTCTCTCTCCCTCTCTCTATCTACACGAACACTGCTGCTCGGGTCGTACCTGATCCAGATCAGTTGGGATAAAAGCAATGGCACTGCAAGCAGCTGCCACTTTAACGAGACTGCAGTACACTGTGTATCGCACCAGGGCGTTCTCGTCCATACCGTGGAACAGGTTACTCAGGCTGAAATGTACACGAAACATCAGTTATTGACAGTAGCACACAGTGAACCATCAGACCTATAACATTAAACTTTTCAGTTAATTCATACTGTACACATCATATACCACTTTCAGACCTGCTTTATGGCTGCACACTGGTTACTGACTGGCTATTTAACTGTTTTTGCACTCTACATGCAACACAAATTGTGCACAGCCTCTACAAACAACGTTTGTAGAGACCTCACGTTTTTTTTTATAAGTTTGTTATCATGGAAGTTTTGAAACGTTACAGCATTAGTTTAGGCAAGTGGGTAAGTTGATGGGTAGAATACTGCAGAATTTGTGAATGGATGAACAAGTGACTGAGCAGAACGATGGATGAAGAAACACATGAATGAGTTGTTGAGTGAGGGGGCGCGTGCGTGAATGACGGAGCATGCATGAATGAGTGAGAGAGTGCATGCATGAATGAGTGAGTTGAGTGAATGAGCGAGGGAGCGCGTGTGCGAATGAGCGCATACATGAACATGTGGGAAAGCAAACAAAAGATTTGAACAAGGTGTGAAAAGATGAATGAGTGCATGGATGAAAAGGAATGGATGAATAAAAGGGAATGAATGGATGAATAAAAGTAGTAAGAAAAGAACAGATGAATGAGTGGGTGAGCAAGAGACTCAATAGATGGATGAACGAGAGGGAGTGAACATTAAGGGAGTGAAAATTGAGGGAGGAAACAAAAGGAAGTGTGAACTGTGTACATACAGCTGCATCCTGAGACTGGGCCGCTCTCCTTCACGGAACTTCACCAATTTCTCACACAGACTCTCGATGAGCGCTTCCTGTTTCTCCGTCTCCAGGATCAGCAGCAAAGACACGATGCTGTTCATCACACTCTCCACATCTACACACACAACAAACAAACAATTATAAACAGCACCCGATATATTACACTGATAAACTATTACTCTGTGTGGATGATCCGAGTGAAAAAATGTTAGCAAAAAATGTTCGAAGACAAAAACAAAAAAATATGCTTTGGGACAAGTATATTAAATACTCAGCTGTATTACATTTATTATTAGGTTAGAAAAACAATAGCAGAAAAAAAAACCAAAGCAGAGAAAAGAGAATGTAAATAATCACACAACATAAATATCTATAGTGTCTAAATCTATCACTGGGGACTGTGGAGAGGAATCTGGGGACTGTGAGTCTGAATGACTCTTAATGCAATCAATTCAATTTATTTAGTTGTATAGCACTTTTAACAATGGACGTTATTTAAAAGTTAAGTTACTATTTTATCCCTAATGAGCAAGCCTGAGGTGACGATGGCAAGGAAAAAACTCAATGAGATAATATGCGGAAGAAACGTTGAGAGGAACCCATTCTTATTTGGGTGATCAAACAGCACTAGGGCCCACATGGAAGCGGACTGAGATATCTCAAGTGTTTGCCTTTCCAAACCTCATCAGATGTCAAAGCAGTAGTGTTTGGTTAAATTTGAGTAAACACTGTAAAATATACAAGCACACCGAATGTAGGGCACAGACATGGCACCTTACCCTTGTCTTCATCCTTCAGACAGACATCACAGGCCTCAATAATCTGAGCCAGATCGACATGAAGTCCTCCCTCCGAGTTCTCCTCCGAGATATCTGCTCCTTTAGCTTTGATGTAGGCCCGCAGCTCGGAGGCCTACAGCGAGAAAACACAGGAATAAGCTTACTTTAGCGCACACAATTTATTTAAAAACTAAACTAGTCTCCTATATTAGGATGAGTAATGCTGTCAAGATGTCTGGATGTTGATGTTTTAAAATGACCAATTCATTTCAGTCTACTGCCCTACACAAAACTTTACATTTTTAAAGATTTGTTCTCAAAAATATATAATTTTATCCTTTAGTTTTCAATATATAAATGGATTTCCAAAACACCTTCGCAATACATTTTTCCTTTAATCTTCACTACCAGCTCGCATGTTTAACACCATTGATTCTATAATTATAGTAATAATATAATAATGCCTTATTATGGTAGAAATTAATAAACTTCTGTTTATAAAGAGATAATTTTCTAAAAACACTAAAAAAATTCACAGTTCATTTATAAGGATCAACTCAACTGTTTACCACAGCTGGTGAAGTCCAGCCGTACAGCTAATTTATTTAAGCTTAGAAAATTAATAAAACCCACAAATAATATATGCTGGGATTCAGATGTTACACAAAACTGACAAAATAAACAGAAATATGACCACAAAGACATTAAAACAATTATATTTGATATCTTCTATATTATTTAGATAATAAACATGCAACAATAATACAATACAAAAAAAAGTGTTTAAATTTTTCTTTTGTATGCACTTCAATGTAATGCTTCTATAAAATGAATAAACTGACAAAATATCAGTTTAGCAAAAATATATAATAAACTATAACGTCATTTCAGGCCAAAGCCTACAACTAGCTAGTTAATGAAACAGCTAGCAGGCAGGATGGTGGGCTATCTACCACACGAATCCCAAACTCAGCTTAACAGGATAAGTAGTGCACTACGCAGAGGGTAGAAACCATTATGTCATACCCGTGGTAGTGCACATATACAGGACCTAGGGAGCGATTTGGGTTAGGCCCATTGCTAAGCTAAAGAGCTCATCAAGTCCTAGACGCTAATGATTTTATCACATGAAATAAAGCTCAAAACAATGTAAAATGATAATATATACATGTGTATATTATAATAAACAGTATAAGTGATACCTGATCCTCCTCGGTTATGTCGATAAAAGCCGGAACGCTCATGTTTGTGAAGCGCAGATAAAATCCACACGCTCACTGCGAGGCTCCAGCGACCGGAAAAAGAACTCAGCAAAACGCCGGCGTCGCTAAAGTACTTCCGGTTGATCGGCTAAAAGTAACATGCAATGCCGTTTTCTGAGTATGGCCACTTTATTAGGATCACCCTGTGAAACAGTGTGATATTCCGCTGCTGTAGCCCATTCACTTTATGGTTCAGTGTGTTGCGCCTTTTGTTCACCACGTTATAAAGAGTGATTACTTAAGTTACCATAGCTTTCCTCCTTCAGCTCATACAGTCTGGCTGTTATATTCAGAGCTCTCATCAACAAGATGTTTCTACCCCCAGAACTGCTATTTGTTGGATGTTTTTTGTTTTTCACACTTTCAGTGTAAACTTTACAGGCTGCCGTGTGTGAAAACCCCAGGAAACAAGCAGTTTCAGAAATACTCAAACCAGCCTGTGTGGGATCAATAAGCATGCCAGGGTCAATTCATTGTGGATCAGTAGGCACATAGGCGTTGCTGTGGGTGGTGAATGTAAATAGTGAATGATTTACATACCGTCTTGCTATGACTATAATACACCTAGATTCATATAGTTAACGCTTTCGGCTGCTCCCTGTTCGGGGTCGCCACAGCGGACCAACTGGTCCGCACATCAACTTGGCAAATGTTTTACGCCAGATGCCCTTCCTGACGCAACCCTCCCGTTTTTCCAGGCTTGGGACCGGCATTGCATCCAGTGGCTGGGGTTGAGGCATTGGCTGGGAATCAAACCCGGGCCTTCCGCATGATAAACCTACCACTGAGCCACCAATGCCCCAATACTCCTAGATTCATATACAGTACAGAAATAACTTTTTTTGGTCAGGGTTGTAGCGGATTCAGAGCTTAATCTAGGAACACTGGGCACAAGGCAGGTATAACTCCTTCATTAAATGTCAGTTCATCATAGGGCAACTTAGAGTAGCCGAACAACCTACTAGCATGTTTGAGAGCGGAAGGAAAATGGAGTAACCAGAGAAAACCATTAATAACATTCAAATCTCCACACATTGAGATTTGAGGCACACAAGCTGAGGCATGAATCAGAGCATGTGTATTCATAGTATTCGGCTCTACAGATTCATCTCCAGCAAGTTAAATCAAATGGTAAAATTCTACCACCACACCAGATTTTTGCTGGTAATTACTGCAAATAATTACTAAAACCTTACAGATAAAAATTACCCATCTGTACATTCATTCTTATGTTTCCCTATAAATACAGTGGTGTGAAAAAGTGTTGGCCCCCTTGCTAATTTCTTTTTTTTTTTTTGCATGTTTGTCACACTTTATTGTTTCAGATATTCATTCATTCATTGTTTACCACTTATCTGATCTATTCTCAGGGAGCCTGTGCCTATCTCAGGTGTCATCGGGCATCAAGGCAGGATACACCCTGGACAGAGTGCCAACCCATCACAGGGCACACACACACACTCTCACGCAATCACACACTACGGACGATTTAGAGATGCCAATCAACCTACAATGCATGTCTTTGGACCAGGGGAAGAAAACCGGTGGAAACCCCCGAGGCAGAGAGAGAGCGCGCACGCACACACACACACGCGCGCGCGCACACACACGCGCACGCACACGCGCGCGCGCACGCACCAGAGGCGGGAATCGAACCCCCAACCCTGGAGGTGTGAGGCAAACATGCTAACCACTAAGCCACTAAGCCACCATGCCCCTCCTCCCTTCAGATAATCAAACACATTTAAATATTAGTCAAAGATAACACAAGTAAACACATCATGCAGTTTTTAAATGAAGCTTTTTATTATTAAGGGAAAACAAAATCCAAAACTACATGGCCCTGTGTGAAAAAGTATTTGCCCCCTAAGCCTAATAACTGGTTGGTCCACCCTTAGCAGCAACAACTGCAATCAAGCGTTTTCCATAACTTGCAATGAGTCTGTTACAGCGCTGTGGAGGAATTTTGGCCCACTCATCTTTGCAGAATTGTTGTAATTCAGCCACATTGGAGGGTTTTCGAGCATGAACCACCTTTTTAAGGTCATGCCACAGCATCTCAATTGGATTGAGGTCAGGACTTTGACTAGGCCACTCCAAAGTCTTAATTTTGTTTTTCTTCAGCCATTCAGAGGTGGACTTGCTGGTGTATTTTGGATCATTGTCCTGCTGCAGAACCCAAGTTCACTTCAGGTCTTTTGTGACCTTCAGGATGAGTTGTCGCTGCGCTCTTGGGGTAATTTTGGTCAGCCGGCCACTCCTGGGAAGGTTCTCCACTGTTCCATGTTTTCGCCATTTGTAGATAACGACTCTCACTGTGGTTCACGGCAGTCCCAAAGCTTTAGAAATGGCTTTATAACCTTTTCCAGACTGATAGATCTCAATTACTTTCTTTCTCATTTGTTTTTGAATTTCTTTGGATCTCGGCATGATGTCTAGCTTTTGAGGATCTTTTGGTCTACTTCACTTTGTCAGGCAGGTCCTATTTAAGTGAGTTCTTGATTGTGAACAGGTGTGGCAGTAATCAGGCCTGGGTGTGGCTAGAGAAATTGAACTCAGGTGTGATAAACCACAGTTAAGTTATGTTTTAACGGGGGGCGGCATTATCTACAAATGGCGAAAACATGGAACAGTGGAGAACCTTCCCAGGAGTAGCTGGCCGACCAAAATTACCCCAAGAGCACAGCGACAACTCATCCTGAAGGTCACAAAAGACCCCACAACATCCAAAAAACTGCAGGCCTCACTTGCCTCAGTTAAGGTGAGTGTTCCATGACTCCACCATAAGAGAGAGATTGGGCAAAAATGGTTTGCATGGCAGTAAACAGAGTTCCAAGATGAAAACCGCCGATGAGCAAAAAGAACATAAAGGCTCGTCTCAGTTTTGCCAGAAAACATCTTGATGATCCCCAAGACTTTTGGGAAAATACTCTGTGGACTGACGAGACAAAAATTGAACTTTTTGGAAGGTCTGTGTCCCATTACGTCTGGCGTAAAAGTAACACCGCATTTCAGAAAAAGAACATCATACCAACAGTAAAATATGGTGGTGGTAGTGTGATGGTCTGGGGCTGTTTTGCTGCTTCAGGACCTGGAAGACTTGCTGTGATAAATGGAACCATGAATTCTGCTGTCTACCAAAACATCCTGAAGGAGAATGTCCGGCCATCTGTTTGTGACCTCAAGCTGAAGTGAACTTGGATTCTGCAGCAGGACAATGATCCAAAACACACCAGCAAGTCCACCTCTGAATGGCTGAAGAAAAACAAAATGAAGACTTTGGAGTGGCCTAGTCAAAGTCCTGACCTCAATCCGATTGAGATGCTGTGGCATGACCTTAAAAAGGTGGTTCATGCTCGAAAACCCTCCAATGTGGAGGAATTACAACAATTCTGCAAAGATGAGTGGGCCAAAATTCCTCCACAGCGCTGTAACTCATTGCAAGGTATCGAAAATGCTTGATTGCAGTTGTTGCTGCTAAGGGTGGCCCAACCAGTTATTAGGCTTAGGGGGCAAACACTTTTTCACACAGGGCCATGTAGTTTTGGATTTTGTTTTCCCTTAATAATAAAAACCTTCATTTAAAAACTGCATGATGTGTTTACTTGTGTTATCTTTGACTAATATTTAAATGTGTTTGATTATCTGAAACATTAAAGTGTGACAAACATGCAAAAAAAAAAAGAAATCAGGAACACTTTTTCACACCACCTGTATATCCACTTTCTGTTTTCCTATAACGTCTGATTAAGTTGGACTGTGAAAATGTAGGAAGCCAGACGACACCCAAAAGAATTTATCTAAAGATGACTCAAGTTCTGGATACTAAGCCATGATGATTTACTAACTAGAACGTGTAACCAAATCAGGTGAATCATAGATCTGTATGGAAAACTAACATCCTGCACACAGTGAGGTGAAATTTCAGACTATCATCAGCTGGAGAAGACACTTTGTTGTACCATTTGTCAAGAGCAACCAGGAGGATCATGTATAACAAAACTTGGCCTAAGACACAGAAAACTCACTCCACATTGAGTGTTTTAATTATGATAAAAATGCATAATTTTTTTTGAAAGACCTTTAACCAACATTAAGGGGATAAATTGAAAACACTGTTTTAATGGCTGGGATGATAAGCATTGGTCTAATGTTGAAGTAGAAGAGTTATATTTCATCCACAAAGCTTGCAGGCCAGCTACACTACATCATTCTCCTAGCACCAAGGATGTGCCTGGTACCAAACGCTCCTGTGTATCAGGTTAAAAAATCGTGGTAGAATCTCTTCCAGTTAAAAAAACCCAAAAACAAAGATTCTGGCTCTTACAGATCTTTGATAACATTGTTAACAGACTAATTTTATTTTGTATCTTAGCAAAGAGAATGCAAGAAACAAGTTATAAATTTGTTGGTCAAGATACTTATTTTACATTTTAAACATTTCTTTTTGCTCAGCTAATGCTGAAGTCAACATTAGAAGAATAAAAAAGAGAAAAAAAGAGATCAAGTCAACATTAGCTCCACACCCACTTTCCCCCATCCTCTAAACCTCTTCACCCACCCACCCATTCTCCTGTCCTCATCCATCAGTCGGGTCAGTGACCTCATCACTAAGCGCCTCACTTCATTGAGCTCCTCATGCCCAGGGTGGCTGGATACTAAACCAACACTTCATGCAGTGAGGATTGGCTGGGTGAGCCTTATCAGTTTTATGCATGGATTGGATTGTAGTCTATATAAACACATGTAAATATCCTTTCTCAGGGTCTAAATGAAATATACGTTGACCTTTATACTCCATCCAGGTGAACAGTACTAATATGATGTGTGTGTGGTGGTCTGGGAAAACCTATCATGAGTTTTTGTAGCTGAATTGTAGAAAACAATAATTCCAAAAATTGTTTTTTCCCCCCTGTCCATTACATAGTTTAACACCTCAGCTTTAAGAACCATAAATATGATTCACAAAAAGACCTCACGAAATCTTTCCGCACTGGCTATAAATCAACACAATAGTCTAAAACACAAAGGATGAATTTTCTCTCACAGTAAATGTCACACTTTAATGAAGTGGCTGGTTAGATACAAGCCAAAACAAAATGGACATAAGCCTAATCAATTCATTTTGCAATCAGATTCTGACTGACAAAATTATTGTGATGCTTCTGAGCCTCAGTCTGAATGAAAACATTACAAAGGTGAATTTTTCTTCTTTAAAAATCAGATATCTTCTTTTCTTATTTTCGCAGGTAGCTAGATTTGAGCATTTTGTTTGCCTCACACCTCTGGGACTGGAGGTTTGATTCCCACTTCTGCCCTGTGTGTCACTCTGGGATCTGGGATATCCTCCGGTTACTCAAGTCTCCACTCACCGCGGCTTAAAATTTAGCACAGTTGCCTTGGGGGCTCGATTCCCTGTGTGTTCCCAGAGTTCGCATATTCTCCTCGTACTTTGGGGGTTTCCTCTGCATTCTCAAGTTTCCTCCTCCAGTAATGTGTGAATGTGTGGACTTGGTTTCTGATGGATACAATAATTTGCACAGTACAATTTGTTTGAATTGGTTTTGTGAAAGGGAAAAAAGCTGTGGTGACAAAACATAATACAGCTAATCAGTGGAAATAGCAGGTTATATTACTGGAAAAGTTGAATTATTTTGAGAATTGATCAGCTACTATACAGACATGCTACAAACAATGGAGTTAAGCTAGTAACATTGCCATGTGCTCCAGCACAGACATGGTAGTGACATGGTACGTGATGCTGATATGATATGAGTACATCAGGTACAGAAATACTGCTGTGGTTTATCAAGCATAGAATACTGTATATTGTATAAAGGTCAGATGTTTACATATGTGAATTTTGGATTCATTAGTAACTCTAACAGCGCAGCATGTTGAAAACTTCCACAGAAGTATCCGGGGAGTCCAGGAAATGTGCGAGAGGCAGGGTCACACGAAGGGGTGTGTGTGTGAAAGTTACTGTAAAGCTTGTATGTGTGCTGTTGGTTAGACGATGTGTAAAATCTTTCCTGGAATGTTCCTAATAATACATTCTCATGACTGCTCTTGCTTCATTGAATATAGATGTGACACAATGTTTTTGTCCCAACTTCTCTTTTTTTTCATAGTTACAACTGGATTTTTATATGATATAGTTGTATAAGCAGAGGCTCATATATATATATATATAATTTATATTATATATATATATATATATATATATATATATATATATATATATATATATATATATATATATATATATATATATATATATATTTTCAGCGGGGCACGGTGGCTTTGTGGTTAGCACGTTTTGCCTCACACCTCCAGGGTTGGGGGTCCGATTCCCGCCTCTGCCGTGTGTGTGGAGTTTGCATGTTCTCCACGTGCCTCGGGGGTTTCCTCCGGGTACTCCGGTTTCCTCCCCCGGTCCAAAGACATGCATTGTAGGTTGATTGGCGTCTCTAAATTGTCTGTAGTGTGTGAGTGAATGAGAGTGTATGTGTGCCCTGTGATGAGTTGGCACTCCGTCCAGGGTGTATCCTGCCTTGATTGCCCAATGACGCCTGAGATAGGCACAGGCTCCCCGTGACCCGAGAACAGATCGGATAAGCGGTAGACAATGAATGAATGAATATTTGCAGCAGTCTCCGGTTAAAAACAGATCAAAATATAATAAGAAACATAAAAAGTACTTATGTACTTATCCATAAAAAGTTATTATTCATTGTCTACCGCTTATCTGATCTATTCTCGGGTCACGGGGAGCCTGTGCCTATCTCAGGCATTAATGGGCATCAAGGCAGGATACACCCTGGACGGAGTGCCAACCCATCGCAGGGTACACACACACACACACACACTTTAGAGTCCACACACATGGCAGAGGCGGGAATCAAACCCCCAACCCTGGAGGTGTGAGGCAGATGTGCTAGCCACCAAGCCACCGCGCCCCCCGAAAGTTGTTGTTATTATTATTATTATTATTATTATTATTATTATTATTATTATTATTATTATTATTATTATTATTATTATTATTATTTACTGTAAATGGCTTTGAATAATAAATAAAAACTTTAATGAGCTCAAAAGATGCTTACCTGCCAATCAAATGTCTGAGGACACCTAGCTTTTCAAAATAAAAAATTATTATTATGTATTTGCAGTAATTTCTATTAACATTTTAAAACTAACCTGGTGTACTGATATACATGAGGAACACAATATTCATTCATTAATCTTCAGTAAAGTGGATTTAGTGGATCCGAAGCCAATCCTGGTAAAACTGGGCACAAGTTTAGAGAATTCCCTCCAGATCACACACACATCTCCCACCTTCCATTACAGTTTTGACTGCTACTTCAATCAGGCCTGAAAATGCCTTATTATGTATGTCAAAGAATGTATGTGATGTATCCAGGGCTGGTTGGATACCTTTCTCTTGAATCATTTAATATGACACCTCCCAAGACTACATGAATGTGTGAAAGTCAAGTAACTGGGCAGCCCAGTCCGTTAGCTACAGCTGTGTCTCTGTTTTCTCCAAATATTTCTCACATAGCATCATTTGAGGTGTGTTTGCAGTTACTGAGATAATACTTTTAAAACAAATTAAAATGTTTATTTTTGGAGACGACAGCCGAAATATGCTGCTGTGTGAGCAAACCTTCATGAATTTGGTTGAAATTTAGGTACATCCATGTGAAAAGTTCTGAAAGACTTTCTAAAGAAATAGTGCTATTCTTTCTATTAATATCTCTTTCAATCTAAATGTGTTTATATTGTTGTGTTGGTTACATCCTTGAGAGAAACAAACTTCATCAGTCTTTAATAATTACAGATGTGCATGGAAATTTTTAAAAACAGATGTGCTCACTCACTTTTTTTTTTTTGCAGATGCGATCTAATCTGCCTCCTATTTCTCATAACTTTATTTGAATTTGTTTTAAAACACATTATTTCATTCACTGTCTACCGCTTATCCAAACTATTCTCGGGTCACGGGGAGCCTGTGCCTATCTCAGGCGTCATTGGGCATCAAGGCAGGATACACCCTGGACGGAGTGCCAACCCATCACAGTGCACACACACTCTCATTCACTCACGCAATCACGCAATCACACACTACGGACAATTTAGAGATGCTAATCAACCTACCATGCATGTCTTCGGACTGGGGGAGGAAACCGGAGTACCCAGAGGAAACCCCCAAGGCACGGGGAGAACATACAAACTCCACACACACACGGCGGAGGGGGGGGAAATTTAACCCACAACCCTGGACGTGTGAGGCAAACGTGCTAACCACTAAGCCACCGTGCCCCCAACACATTATTTGTTCATTCCAAATAATGTACATGTACAGTATTTGGTAGGCTCTTGGCATACAAGTCTAATGTAATTTACATAAATAAAAATAAAACATGATAGAACCTAAAGCAAACTCCTGATGAACACCTTACTTATACTCCATACACTGACATCTGTTTTATGTATATAATTCTGAATAATGTACAATCTATGCAGTGGCATTAAAAACTAGGGACTCCCTTTAGTACTCAGCGCAGAGGAATGATCAAGTGGTTAGGGAAGATATTTTCCATACCTCAAACAGCATTTGGTGAACAATCTGTAAATATTCTACTGTAACTCATCTGACTTTGCACCCACCCAGTGGACTGAATCACGTCCACCTGCTCTTACAGACAAAAGTCATTCATTTTTGCATGGAAAGACACAATCACACTTTTAAGGCTTTGGCTCGGGTAAACTTTGTCAGACTTCAAAAAGTTTTTGAGTTAAAACAGTGAACTCGTGAGTGCTGGCGGGTTTTTCAGCCCCTGTCATTGAACGCAAGGAGTTCTCAAGTGTGTCAGAGGAAAAGTGCTCATGATTTGTGACTGTTATTTGAGTCCTACCATGCCATTATCTGTGAGAAGATTCAGTATCTTTTTGTCAGATGTCTCCTGGTTAGTTTCAGCCATTCTCAGAATGTAACACCAGGGCAATAAAAACATTGTTGTGGACTCAAAACCGCACTTGTACAGTAGACTTCTATTACTTAAGCACAAATCTGTAAGCGAAAGGTTCCCATACCTGACATTATTTAACACAAATAAAAGGGGGATTGGGGGCTAATAGTCAGGTGTACACATACCTTTGGCCATATAGTGTATATCCCATTGGTTTAGGCCATTTGTTTGGATTTTGTTTAGATATTGTCCACTTATATTTTTATACCACTAAGATTACAATATATAATCATTTTTCCAGCTACATATTAATCAAAATGACTTGAATATCATATCTTTAAAATAAATGCATTTTAAAATGGTCACAAATCCTCTATTTATACACTATTATCCTGTCTTCACCCCAGTATTATCATTGATTTATTTAGAATAGTCTTATAACAGGTCTAGTTAATGAGTGTAAATTCAGAGCTGAGGCCAGTGAGCAGACAAGCAAAAGTGACCGTTTATCTCGGCCATGAGTTGATACACAGATTCCTCTAAAAAAAAAAAAAAAAATGCAGAAGCACTCAGAAAGCTTGTTTTAGTAACCTAATTAATATAAAATTAGATCATACTGAATGCACAGCTCACACCTTTGATCCGAAGCTCTCTACACTGCATCAGCTCCCAGGAGATTTTCAGAAATATTACAAAATGCTACTAGTATCATATAAAGCACTACATTGTCATTCACAGTACCTGAGCAACTATTCAGGCACAGCCTCAGTCTTTAAGCCTAGGCTAAAAACATATTTGCTCAGTTAATTTCCCCCTAAGGTAAAGGGGAAGATGGAGAATTCATGAGAATAGAGTGTTTTGGTGGATTATGATGTTGTTCCCAAGTTTGTTGATGGTGGAGTGGCTGGTCGCTTTGCCCCATGATGCCCTCATGCCTATACAACCTTCTGGCTCTCCCTTTTAGTTATGGCGTCATAAACAGGGGCCTTACTTGGAGTCTATACACAATGAATATCCTCTTAAAGCACCACAGGATAAGAACACACCTAAATATTTTGGGTCTCTCTCTCTCTCTCTCTCTCTCTCTCTCTCTCTCTCTCTCTCTCTCTCTCTCTCTCTCTCTCTCTCTCTCTTTCTCTCTCTCTCTCTCTCTCTCTCTCTCTCTCTCTCTCTCTCTCTCTCTCTCTCTCTCTCTCTCTCTCTGTAGAGCTGAACATGTTACTCCTGCTGTCTGATGACTACATCTGCTTAGAGCCTCCTTGAACTGAGAAGCACTGTGTGGATGGTCATGGGTAGACATACAGTTTGCTTTGAGGTTGATGTGGATGGTACCACATACATACTCTGAAAAGGACTGTGAATGTTGTCACTTTGTAAAAATATGTTTATTAATAAGTTTTATTTATTTATTATACAGTGGATAACTTTACCTGGATATCAGCAATGACCCTGATGATTCTACTGATTATGATGTTTACTGATTAGAAGAAAAGTTTCTTCCTTGAGAGAGTTTTTCTTTCCCACCATCACCTTGATTGATGCTGTAAGCTTCATTTGTTGTCAGAAATTAGGTGCTGGACATTCTTGTTCAACTCCATAATTTGTTGTACTCTGTTTATGAGCAATCCCAGTCTTTGAAAAACCCGAGTTGCTCTCAATTTCTCGAGAAGTCTGTTGAATGCTGACATTCTGCACCTGATTAAACCTGACCTCTCTGCAGCTGATTTATTTCCCTATGTTGTGACACCATACTCATTTGAGACACAGCCATAGACAGTTCTCCTCTTCGTCATATAACAGTAAATGTAGTGTAAAGATAAAGAGGAAGGAAGTAGTTTTTTTGCCTGACCACAAGCATGGGCATCTGCAGAATATCAACCAATATGACCAGTGTATTTTTTCTTTATCTTCGCTTTGATGTTCTGCTCTTTCTGAAGTGTAAAAAGAAGATACTTTTATCAGTCTTTTGACCTGACCTTACTACACTTGTGTGTGTGTGTGTGTGTGTGTGTGTTGGGAAGTAGGTGGTGGAGGTGAAGGAGTGTGAATGAAAGTATATTACTGTGGGAATGTAAACTTGTGATTTTTCTCACATGGAGCTGTGAAAAATTCTGCATTTAAATGACACATATACAGTGCTTTACATAAGTATTTTCCCCTTGTGCATTTAGTATTGGAATTTAAATGGACATCATTGAGATTTTTATTATTTGTTTTGTGTGTGTCAACATTTTAAAGTGCAAAATATTTTTTTTCCCCTTTGGGACACATAATAAGGTTAATTAAACATTTGTTAGGTGACAAGCCTTCTGGAATACAGTATGTCTCTATCAGCACTGCATGTCTTGATCCTGATATTTTTGGTAATACTTTTCAGCAAAATAGATGAACCTGTCTGTTTTTAACTGCTGGACTTATACATTGATTTGTACAAAAAAAAAAAGTCTGCTAAATAAATAAATGTAAATGTAGCACATCTTACAGTATTTACTAGGTCATATCATGTTCAGGATTGAATTAAACTGTTGTTTTTTCTGCTATAGAAGAATCCATCTTGTCCAGCTTATTGTGTTTGATGTTAGTCTAGGGATTCATTATTTCAGTGTGGTGTTATTTATAGGCATGACATGGACATTCTCCTGGTTTCTTAATTTTCTTCAGGGATTTGAACACTTTTTAGATTGATGATCGAGTTAACAGGCAACTGAGTCCTTTAAGATGACCTCCGTATGACCCATGCTGAGAAAATGAGAGAGCCTTTAACCCTCATTCATTCATTGTCTACCGCTTATCCGAACTATTCTCGGGTCACGGGGAGCCTGTGCCTATCTCAGGCGTCATTGGGCATCAAGGCAGGATACACCCTGGACGGAGTGCCAACCCATCGCAGGGCACACACACACACACTCTCATTCACTCACACAATCACACACTACAGACAATTTAGAGATGCCAATCAACCTACAATGCATGTCTTTGGATTGGGGGAGGAAACCGGAGTACCCGGAGGAAACCCCCGAGGCACGGGGACCTTTAACCCTCAATTGACCAATATATATTATATACATGAAGTCCAACTCGGGTCAGATTTGAGTTTCATTTAAGACAAATCATCAACAAATTTCATATTTTGAGCTTAATTAAAGTCAATTCATTCAGGCATTAAAATGGCCAATTATTATTAAGACCAGAATTATTGTTATGTTAAACTATTGTTGAGAACAATGATGAGAACATATAACATTACCCAAACCTGAGTGTGTGAAACGTTTCTTTTTAAATTATACAACGATTAACTAATTTTTTATAATTTGGTGATATGTGTAAGCCTATTGCTTTATTAAACCTGTAATTTTCTTAGACTTGTTTTAATTTTAGAACAGTTTCAGCTGATTGTTTCACTGCTCTTATTTAGATTTTTTAATACAATTATTTGTAGCCTCATTTTATGCTATTTGTTATACTTAGCTGCTTTGCAAATAATTGCTTTGCCTTAATTTAACTTTAAATTATTTACGGTACCATAGATCTTGCCTCATTTTATTACACTGAATCAAATCATAATGATGAAACATTGGATTTGGAAAATGAAGATAAAACTGTGTAATTTTGCATCCTGAAAGATGTGCAGTGAATCATAGTGTTTCCGGAGTAAAAAATTCCCCACTGTCTTGCTGTTAGAAGCCAGATGATGCAACAAGTGGGGACTCAGCATTTCTGCACTCTCTCTGACTCCACCATCCCCCTCTTCTTCAGCCCATATGGAGAGTTGAGCTCAGGGTCAGAAGCACTCTTGCCCCCGGGTTCCTATAGAAACATTTCAGATATCCAAGTCCTCATTCACACCTCTTTATATTGTAAATTTCACTGGAGTATGAAATACGTCTTTTGAGTCGACACATGAAAGCCAGTTTTCCTCTGTGATTAGCTTCATAGAGTGATTATTGGACCTAGCGTTCAAAAATGGGAAATGCATCAAGCGCTTATAGAGGTCCATTAAGAAAGGACTCACGATTTCCCATGTTCAGGTATCCCTATTAAAGAGGCCAGCGAGTATATATCGAAGAAAAGTTTAATAAACGTGTGTTGCTGTTATTTAATGGCACTATAAGTCACCCCACTGTGTAGTCAGTTTCTCAACATTGTTGCTGTGGGTGTGGCTCATTAAAAAGATGCTTGTAGTTATGTCCAGACAATTCCCAGGCTCATCAGGTGCGGATGAGTTTAGCCGTTACGGCTACAGAGAATTCCAAAGTCTCACAGATGGGATGTTTTACAGCGGTCTTGTCTCTGTGAGTGTGGACGTGCTTGTAGTGTGTTCAAGTATGTTTTTCCCCCCTTCACTGCCAGAGACACTTTTAATGGCTTATTTCTTTTTTCCCCATAAAGCTGAATCATATCACTGACAAATGACACCTGGAGAATGTTGCAGAAGTTGAAAGAAATGCTTTAAAATGATTATTAAGATGTAATTTAAAACAATAGCATGGTTCTTAATGAAGGAAGAGCTCAGTTCTGTAATTATATAATTAAAGAAAAATGGAAAAATCCCAAATACTGTAAATGGCAGGGATTTGACCCAAAATGTAAATAATTAATTAATTTATTTTTTCTTTCAAAGACCAAGATAGTACTGGTGTGCACGCTCTGTATTCTTACTTAGAACTATACCAAAAATATTTTTATTACGGTTTCAGTACTCCAACGATGCAATAGTAAATATAAATCATTGTTTAGATTTAATCTCCAACTGATTTTGATGTTTCTAAAATAAAAATAAAAAAATTAGTCATGAAAGACAGACGGTCTTCAAAAGAAACAGGAAGTCAAAAAGAAGAAACTGTGAAAGCTATTGTAGTATATTTTCAATATAACATATTTTTGTTCACAGACTCAGTATATAATAACCAATTTTCTGATGCTATAAGTTTCATTATTAGCTTGTATTCCCAAAACAGCAATGAAGCCTTTAAAGATCATCAAAGGCGTGGGCTTTATGGGCTTCAACTTCATATCATTTTACATTAATACAGCTTTAAAGATAACACTTGAGGGTCTATAGATATCCTGCTACTATTCACTATTACTAATACTAATTACCTGTCATACAATAAACTAATAAAAACTATTTAATTTATTCCATAACCTAGTAGTAATAAACCACACCTCCCACCCCCACAGACACATTAATCATGACATTAGTCAGGTCACAGAAAGTGCTGTCTAGAGGAATGACTAAAGCTAATGAAGTGCTCATCATTTCTCCCTTAACTCCTCCTCCTCCAGGCTTGTTTTACATCCGACTCACAGGGACAAGCTCCAGACACTGTTAGAAAAGATCGGGGTGACTCCTATCTCACCCACTCTCACTCCCAGTACCTCCTCGAACCCTTTTCCATCTCACCAAGAAGAACCAACACTCTGAAGTGCTCACTATGCTGGAGTTTGATTCCTAGTGCATCTCTGTGGACTTGGGCAGATCTTCAAACTTATTTGTAGGAAAACATTTTTGTGATTTTTGCCTTAGAGGAAGCATTTGCTGCGTCTTATATAAAGATTTTTGACAGGTTATAGAGTGAGATTTCTGCCCATTCACGTTTGCTCTTGAGTTAATTTTTCTAAATTCTGACCAAGTCGTGTGGGCTGATGGGATCGGACGTGCGAGATCTGACTCCCCTCATGCCCGCCGTACCCACTCTACCACCTCTTCCAGGGCCCAACAGCGGAGCTCCTCAGTGGGGTCCGATCGTCGACTTCCACCCTGGCTCTCCATACGGAGCTCTGCCCTCACACTCGTTCATCAAGCAGGAGCCCGGCTGGGGGTCAGTGGAGACCCATGATGACCCTCACTGCACCCTCGGTGCCTTCACTGTGCACTTTTCAGGGCAGTTCACCGGAGGCTGCAGGTATGGCGCATTCACCGAGCCATCGTCTGGACAGAACAGGGGGTTCGGCAGCACCCCGTATCTGAGCGGCTGTGCTGAAAATCCTCCAATCTCTAGGAGTCAGAGTAAGTGAAATTCTTTTATCCGCTTGTGTGGTTTTCGCCATAGACACGACAAGACAACGCGTGTGCAAACCTCCAACAGGATTCAGAGCACGCTTCTGTGTCAGTAGTAAACAGTGGCGTCAGCGTTTACTACTGAGTCAGTATTAAATGCCGAGCAAGTTGTCGAGGAGTTGATATTGTAAATCCTAGAGAAATCTAAAGGAACTAATCATGTTAATCAATTGGCACTTAAAACATTTAACTCTTACACAACTTCAAGAAAGCGGAAATGTCACAGTTGATGTCACAGTCCAGATTTCAGGATGTTATAATTCTTCATAATTTTATGTCTTTTTTCAAAAACCTGTATTATTTCAAATACACTGAAAGATTGAATATTGATTCTACAGTCAGCACTTAATAGTCTAGCTTTGCTTTCCTTTATAACATTGTACCATTGCTTTCCTTTCTATGAATCCAGATTGAGATTTAAGTAACACGGTGTAAGTGCAATATATGAAATATCGCTGAAACAGTGAGATTCGGTTTCTTTAAGAACAACAGCAATGATAGATGATTTCTAGTTTCCCCAAAGCATTACAGTGTTAGAAACCTGTTGGCTGAGAGAGCGTGTGTGTTTAAATCTCTCTATGATTTCACCGTGAACTTTCACTGACCTTCAATCACAGGCTAGGACTAAATCTCTTGAAAAGAGCCATGGATTACAAAACATACATTCCTACACTCTCCCATCTCTATATCTCTCTAGAACGACATTCTTGCTTTATGTCACAAGATCACACGTATAGTAAATACTGTCACTGAGCATTAATGATTCATATGCAGACTGAGATGTCAGGATCAAGCCCCTTAGGGAATGTTAATGATTTATATTTCTCTTGTGATTTAATACAAGATATTTTTACAAGGTATCTTCAATAAAAGACACTATAATGAAGTAAACACAGTGACACGTGCTTGCTCTAATGCGAAAATGGATTTAATAAGGGCTTGATATTATAAGGAAATAATCATTCATATGGTGGAGTGAAATGGCCTGACGTGAAGCTGATTTTCCTGTAGCAGCAAGCTCCAAACACCACAACAATTTCTTTTTTTTTTTTAATATAAAATAGTTTAATAGCATTGTGTAATTACTTTTAATGTCATTGAATGTCTGGAACAGGGAAGTTATCACTTTAAATATAACAGCTATTAAAAAATTGTTTCCTAATCAGCTCTCCCTTTCCCTACACACACACACACGCACACACACGCACACACACACACACATACACACACACACACTCACACACACACACGCTGTGATAAACTGTGAAGGAACATCTTTACCTCTAAGCATTTTATTTCATCAGTGTGAAATAAACTTCTCCTTCTCCTCATAGAACTGTTTATATGTGTTTTTGTGTTAATAAGAATAATATAATATTGTGTTAATATTTAATAATAATTGTTTATGACTAACCAGCAGCGCTGAGGTATAATATAGTTCTTCACTCCAAGGACTTCAAGGACAGTTCCACAATCCCACACCTTTAAAGTATAATATTCGTATAATAATCATTTGCATTGCTGTCCATGTACATACAGGATAATAAGCCTCAGGGTTTGGAAATACACCTGCAGTTTAGCATAAAGCAAGAGATAATGCACAGAGGCTTGTGAAATATACATATAAGTTTATTTAGGAAGCTCCAAAGCAGGGTTTTAGAAGCTCTTATCTATGGCCACCTGTGTAGCTTTAGATCCTCAATAAAGACAAGAAGAATAGTTCAAGAAATCTTGGTAGAAGGTGTGTAGAAGAATCTAGAGATGAACAAAGCATTTCTATATCTACTCACGGTAGAGTGTGATGACAGACTGTGCTTTTGGTGATGATGTACAAGATAAAACTATAGTGAAATAATTTTTTATTATATGTGATCTATTTTGTATAGTGCAATGAGGTAACAACAGAACGAGTAAATATGGTAGACATATACATGGAAAAGTTTGATGTTTATAGGAAAAAAGTCAATGGTGGTGTCATGTGATGTATGATGGCATATTTTACTCCTGTTGCAAAACAAATTAGTTCCTGTTCCGACTTAATAGCAGCTATTAACCCCTTACAAGCCTTTCTTTTCTCTCTCTCTTGAACCTTGAAGTCTTTCCTGTGTCTTTCTGGATCTTCACCTGACACTGGAGGCTCCTTCCCAATTGCTAAATTGCTTCGAAGAAAACCTTATCATATCATGATTTTTTTTTTTGTAACTCATTTATGTGGAGCATCTACCACAGAAGCGGTAACATGCAGTATTAGATCATGAATATTAATATTAATATTAAACCTGTGATTTGCCTTGCAGTACATTAGATTGCATTGGAGTGTCGAGAAAAAAAAAAAAAATTGGGATAAAAAGAAGACATGGCGCCATATTAATACAAGTAGCACTGAGATACAATACTGTATCTCTACAATTAATATCGATATGCAATATTGCGTAATGCTGAAACAAAACGTCACAACAGCTAGAAGATCTGTGTAAGATTTCCTCATGTGTGGTGAAAAGGAGCTTTCAGTGGTTTCTGACACTATATGATTAACTGTTATCTATATAAAGCAATAGAAACCGTCTTGTATTGTGCGTTAACCACGTCACGGACACGTCATTTGTTTAATACAGACTCATTTTTCCTATTTTCTGAACTTTTTTATGTACAAAATGACATCACTGAGTCAACTGATGTCTTCTGAGCATCCTTGAGGCTCCAGTTGAAAATGAAAGAAGCTTCCAACTTAAACACAAGTGTTGGCAGATCATATACATTTAGTATGTTTTATTATTCATTTTATTATTTAGTTTATGTTCAAGTGTAATTGGTGTTGACTCAGACACAGAAGGTGTTGACTCACTTCCAATAACAGTAAGTGTAACAGTAGTTTCTGCTGCCAGGTCAATGTTAATGCTCCTATTCGAATACATGAGTCTGTTAGAATAAATGCATTATTGTTCATATTGTGTTTCATGATATCCATTTTTTCGGTCTTGAGACTTTTAAACATTTTTTGGAAGGAGTCTCCAGAGTTTGAGATCATGAGAAAATCTTCAGGAGAGCAGGATTTGTGGTTTCTTTGTAACTTGACAATCTGCATGAAGAAATTATCAGTACATCATGTCATTCTGTGATTAATAAGAAAATTGGAATCATTGTCCCGTCGTATAAGAGCAAAAAATCACACCACCCCGAAGTCCTAACTTGGTTCAAGTGTTTCTATAAAGATTTAGAAATGTAACAGAAGAGTTACTGAGATTATATGGCTAACTCTTTCTCTCTCACCTCCTCTAATACAGCAGATGTGGATGGAGTGCTAGGTTTTCCCCACACTCCTGTTCACCACTCGCCACCCTTCCCCTGCTCTCATCCTTTTAAACACGAGGATGATTTTTCACAGTCCACCATGGGTAAGGACACCTGACACACCTACATACACACACCCACATACACACACACGCACACACACACACACACACACACACACACACACACACACACACACACACACACACCTTTACAAACCCAAACATTCATACACTCTCTCTCTCTCTCTCTCTCTCTCTCTCTCTCTCTCTCTCTCTCTGTCTCTCTCTCTCTCTCTGTCTCTCTCTCTCTCTCTCTCTCTCTCTCTCTCTCTCTCTCATGCACACACATACACACACACCATCTCCACCGCACACAACCACCCACATACCCAAACCTTTACAAACCCAAACATTCATACACCCTCTCTCTCTCTCTCTCTCTCTCTCTCTCTCTCTCTCTCTCTCTCTCTCTCTCTCTCTCACACACACACCACACACACACACAAACACACACACACACACACCATCTCCACCGCACACAACCACCCACATGCCCAAACCTTTACAAACTCAAACATTCATACACACACTCTCTCTCTCTCTCTCTCTCTCTCTCTCTCTCTCTCTCTCACACACACATACACACACACACACACACACACACACACACACACACACACACACACACACACACAGTAATAGAGCCCAGCAGTCGAGTGTTAAGATCCAGACCATACTAATCATTAGCACAGAATCTTAACAAGGTAACAAAACCAATCCGCTCTGGTGGGTATCACCTTTCAGTGTAAATAGGTGATCAATCCTCCTCCTCACTGGAGAAGCTGGAGCAGAGTGTAGTAAAGGCTAGAAGAATGTGTTATCTTGCCAGGGGAACCTTTTTTTACCCTCTTAGTGCTGGTAAATTTAAAGAACCTAATCCTCTTTTCGTTCTTAGTGCTTGATACAGAAATCCATGTGAGTGCTTTATGGGCTTGGAGAGCACGAGGCCTGTTTGGATAAGTGGAGTGAGGAAAAGGCCACATTTCAATATCTACTCCCTGAAGAACAATCTGTTAGTTCTCCTGTACAGCATAAACAGGAAAATAGGAGTAGAAGAGCTTGAAAGTACAAGAGCTTTTTTTAGTCTGAAAAGGGTCAGAGTCAGAAAACTAAACTGACACAACTTTCAGTGTGTACCAAATTTATCCAAGACAGACAACTTTTTCTATTTGGTATCAAAAGTTTGACTTTTTAGAATTCATCCAAGGAGCTAACATGCAACGGAGGTCACTCAAAGTCTTGGCTAGTGCTTCGGACAAGAATTTAAAGTCAAAGGAGAATTATATTATGATCTGCATAGCTTCCATCTCTCCATGAGAATCCCAGCTTCAAAACTTGCTATAAAAGAGGAACTAATGTACTGTATCACTGAAAGGCTGAAGAATACTAATTACTCTAAAAGAAGTATTTCTGGTTGTCTAAAATGACTTTCCCTCTAAAGTTAACACACTGTTATTGTGTCTTAAATCACATCAACAAGTCTATGTGACATTTGCTTTTTTTTTCTTCGTTGAGATGCAAATTATGCATGTTCTCCCCGTGCTTGGTGGGTTTCCTCCCACAGTCCAAAGACATGCTTCTAGGCTGATTGGAGTCTCTAAATTGCCCGTAGTGTGTGATGGCATGAATGAACGAGTGTGTGTGCCCTGTGATGGGTTGGAACTCTGTCCAGGGTGTATCCTGCCTTGATGCCTTCAATAATTTGGAGATGCAAATTATGCATGGTGTAGTGCACAAAATGGATACACGTACACTATATTACCAAAGGTTTTGGGACACCCCTCCAAATCGTTGAATTCAGGGGTTGGGCTCGGCCCCTTAGTTCCAGTGAAAGGAACTCTTAACAGTTTGGGGATGACCCCTTCCTGTTCCAACATGACTGCACACCAGTGCACAAAGCAAGCTCCATAAAGACATGGATGAGCGAGTTTGGTGTGGAGGAACTTCACAGAGTCCTGACCTCAACCCGACAGAACATCTTGAATTTGGGATAAATTAGAGCGGAGACTGAGAGCCAGGCCTTCTCATCCAACATCAGTGTCTGACCTCACAAATGCGCTTCTAGAGGAATGGTCAAAAATTCACATAAACACACTCCTAAACCTTGTGGAAGTCCTTCCCAGAAGAGTTGAAGCTGTTATAGCTGCAAAGGGCGGGCCAACTCCATATTACGTTCACGTGTGTGTAATGGCAGACGTCCCAAAACCACATTATAGTGTACATTAGTTGTTAGCTATAGCAATAGCGTCGCATTCTTAGCACAAAAATGAACAAAGCAACCTGAAGTTGTTTTGGTTGATTTGGGGGAAAACTGTCTAAAAATTTAACAACAAATGTTTGTGTTTGGTGTGAATGGGAGCAGATTCATGAACTGCGACTTATTAAAACATATTCAAAGAGAAACTAAATTAATACAGTAAAAATAATGAATGTCACTGCTGTTCTTAGTACTACAATGAGGAATGGTACACATGAAATAAATGAAAACTTATTTTTTTTTTTTTTTAATTTTATTCCTTTCTTTTTTCAAGATGAGCAGCAGTACCTGGCCGCGCCCCCTGTCTATGGTTGCCACACCCCCAGCGACAGCCAGACCCTACTTTTACGAAACGGCTATAACAGGTACAGCAGCTGTCTTTTTTTCACCTCTTACTTACCTGGACTTGCATATAAAACAGTTTCATTCCTTTAACTAATCGGACAGCATTTCCTGTGCTGATGGCAGATTCTTCCACTGCGTGACTTAGAAATCCAGCGTAAGCCTGTAGAGAGCCATGCCGTCTGTGTAAAGGTTAAGAGCTACACAGCAGCACTCAGCAGGCCAAAATACACTCAATGTGATCTACAGTCCATTTACTCGAAATTCCTCATCCCTGCCTGGCCATCCCCAGAGAGGAAAGTACTGGGGTAAATCAAAGGCCGAGGACAGAAGTGGAGGCCTAGAAAGGGAAATTTTTGGATATGATGATTGAAGGGGACATGGCACAATAATAGGAGAGGACTCATTGATATGCCAGCACAACGAATTATATGTATAGAGCACATACTCAAAGTGCAATAAAGTCTTTTATAAGTATTTTCCCCCCTTTCTAAAACTTTTCAAAATGGTGTAGTGTTGCAACCTGAAATAGAAATAAATGTAAACAAATAGCATCATGCAAAACCAAAGAGTATGGGAGCAAAAGTGTATTTGAACATACACCATTTAGTCCAGTAATATAATCCCAATTAAGTCCATTTCAGATCCAGGTTGTGGAACAGTTCAAGGAGGTGAATACTTATGCAAAACAAGATGAGATAATTTACCACCAGAAGCTCAGAGAAGATGTGCATTCTTGGAATAGTGTTCTCATGTTGTTTGGAGAGAAGGGAGATTGTGGAGAACCCAAAATATCAGAACTAGTCTTGATAAGACTTGATGCCGCCTCCTCGCCTTCCTGTAATACAGCTGCGTGTTCAGCCAATTCTTCCAAAGAACTTTGCTATGAGAAAACCATGATCCAAATGAGCTAAAGCAGAGAGTTGAACTCTTACTCATCCCCACAAGTACGAAAAGAAGAACACGTCAACTCAGCATGACAGAAACACAATTATCACTAACATCAGAAACATCAGTATTACTGCTGACTGCTACAGCTGGGAAGAGCATTTCTACTAGTTAACCTCAAGGTCAGTGGTTAATAATACAGCGGTTTAAATATAGCAAGTCACTGTTTTTTGAAAAATAAACAGCTCCACAGATAAGGGTGTGAAAATTTCAATAACACGCAGAAACTGAGGTTTGCTCTTCATTTTTCGTTTATGGGTAGAGCCACGGTTACAAAACAGTGATAGATGAAACTACGGTGGTTATTTTGTGTGAACAAATCCCAGAACCATCAGTTACAACTACTCAGCTGTAAGCTTGGATTGTAATCCTGTAGAATATACAGAAAGATGAAAAATTCAACCAAAAAACAAACAAACAGGGGCTCAGTTATGCTGCTCAGATCCATGCTTGGATTAGATTCTGACACTTTGCAAAAAAGAAAATCTCTCAAACTGAATTGTTGGACTTTGTTATGGTTTAGGGTTAAAGTGAAACACTACAGCCGTTCCCTCACGCTCTCCAACTTCATTAGCTACTCGAGCACACACTAAGCGCTTCATGCTGGTTAATTCAGCCTCTTTCCCTCTCATTGCCTCCCTGCTGTCAGCACTTGTATGACGTTACATGATTACAACACTGTACCAGGCACGCTGACTCTCCAGACCTCAGCGGTTCTGCTGTCATTGATCAGATATGAGAGTGAGAGTGCCTCACTGCTCCTGAGGACGTTAATCTTCTGAGGACGTTAATCAGCTAATGTAGAAGGTTTATTTATTTATTTATTTTTACTGTATGACGGTAGATCAGACCAAAAATCTACATGTAACAACATATAGCAGATACCACATAGCAGATATGTATAAAAAAAAAAGTACTAGTTCCAAAATTCTAGGTTTAGTTTTTTTTTTTTTTTGCTACCCTGGAGGTGTGAGGCAAACGTGCTAACCACCAAGCCACCATGCCCCCCCCTCAGTAACATGACATTCAATTTTTAAAATGTTTTTTCAATTTATTTAAAGAAAATGTATGACTGCTATAATATAAATTAATCAACAGGCACTAATGCCTTGTGGTCATCCCAGAGCATTAAATGAACCTATAAATGAATATAAAATATAACATTTTATAATTATTATTTAAAGCTAGAAACTGAAATTTAAGGGTCTTTTTCACGACTTGACAGTTCTGGGACTTGAAGTCCCAACCTTCAAATCACCAACCAGCCTTTCTCTTTGTTTTTACACTATGGTTTTTATTTCTTATCTGGCAGTGATAATCTGTACCAAATGACGGAATGTGTGTCCTGGAACCCGGTCAACAATCTGGCCTCCACCATCAAGAGGTACGACATTTGTCAGATCACTTTACACTATTGTTCATAGTGTGTGTTTATCTTTTCAAAAAAAACCCAAAACTTTTTTTCATCCAAAGTTTCCTTTTGAACTGTAAGTCAGGGGCATTGTTTATGCAGGAAGTGGTGTAATGAGTATAAAAGGAGGATCTTCAATCCCACTGACCTGGCTTGAGATGAGTCATTCTGGCAAAAGATAGCCTCTACTCCGGGTTATCATGGAAGAGCCGGACTCACTTTCGTATCAGCACTCAGCTGCAGGGATCCACGTAGTGCTGAAAAGAATGCTGACAAAATCAGCAGGCTGCATTTGAAGGAAGTCTACTAAGATGAAGTGACTCATTCGAGTTTAATATGAATGCTGTTATGACCTAATGGCTCAGCTTTAGTCATTCATGACTTTTCATACCAGTTTGTGCTAGGAGTGGAACAGTACATTCTCGGGAAAAGGTACTAAATTCTTTTGTAGATGAGGAATAAAATTATAGATGAATATCATTTAGTAAGAAGTAAAAGATCACTAGGCATGCTTTTATAGGGAAACAAGCAAGGATGACACATGAGTTTTTTTATTATCAGTATTGAAAATGACTTTATTCTTCTTAAAGTAAAAAAGCAAATGATACTTATTTCCCTTTATAGCTACATGTAATGTTATAGAACGTCCACAAAACAATTTTTGAGTACTTATATCTGCTGTAAACAATTGTTTCGTCATCTCTTTTTTTCTGTCTCTCTTAAAGTTAGCAACACAAAAATGCAGCATCTTAGAAACCCAAAAGCACCAAGTTTTTCATTCTAAAATGTAGGGATGTGGTAACTTAGTGGTGAAGGTGTTGGACTACTCATCAGAAGGTTGTGCGATCGACTCAGATGTACCAAGCTGCCACTGCTCGGCCCGTGAGCAAGGCCCCTTAACCCTCAATCGCTCAGCTGTATAAAAAATTAGATAAATTGTAAGTCGCTCTGGATAAAGGCGTCTACCAAATGTCAGAAATCAATCAACGTAGTCATTTTGTGTTAGCAAAAGTATATTTGTTGTTAGCAAGATTTCTTCCTAACCCACTAAGAAGTCTGGAAGTCTTGCACTTCCTCCCTCCTGAGAGCACAGGCTTGTTCTGTTTTGCTCTCTTTTTAGCCTGTTGTCATGGGAGACACTTCCTGTGAAAAGTTTCAGTTATAGAATACTGACCTTGACCGTGGACTCGGAAAAGACACAAAGGAAAGACAGACACAAGGAACACAAAGATAGCGGGTCTGGCTATGTGTGTGTGTGTGTGTGTGTGTGTGGAAAGGGGAAGCAATAAGATGTGGGTCAAATAACAGAGAGTGAAGAAAGTCTGGCCAGGCTTGGGTTTTCACTGTCCAGTGTCCCAGATTAAAAGGGTGTGTGATTTAGTGTGTCTTTGTTTTAGAGGAGTTGCCATCCTTCTTTATTTCTAGAAATACAGAATGAAATCAATGCTTAACTTGCACTGGTGAAAGGGAGGTGGAGACAGAAAAGGGTCATGCTTTTGCTCAGTCAACCAGTTCAGAGAAGATAAAATATCTTGATGTGGGTGCGGTGGAATGCGGTGTGATGGGCGAGGGTGGGTTTGGGGTGTGACTACAGCAGTATGTGTGTGTGTGTATTAGTGTGTGATGCAAGGCAGAGTATTTATGCTCATCTAGATACTCACCATGTCCCCACTCCCTCTCTTTGCCATGAGCACTGAGGTGTACTGAAAGATGGATAGATATGCTGAGGGATGGCTAGCTTACTGTTAGCTGATAGTGTAGCCTGAGATGTTAAGCTTACAGGACAAAGAAGGCTTTATGGAGCCTTCCTAGTTCATCAGGTGCAACCCACACATCCCGACCCTGAACTTTATCAGTGCTGTGCACATTCACACACTCAAACGGTGTTCATCATAACACACACACACACACACACACACACATACTAACCAGTGTTTTCTGGAGGAAATATGATTATTTGGTGTTCAGTTCAGTAATTATTCAGAAACAATTCTTTCTTAGCTTTTCATAATCTCTGCGTCAGTAGCTGAAGCATGCTAATAGGGCTGATAAGAGATTTCATTCAGCTGATTCTCTTATCCAGAGCGAGTTCCATTTAATCATATTTTTATACTATTGAGCAATTGAGGGTTAAGGGTCTTGAACAAGGGCCCAGCAGTGGCAGCTTGGTGGACCTGGGATTTGAACAATTTTCTGATCAGTAGTCCAACATCATACTCACTAAGCTGCCAACATTAACAAGGAAAAGAAAATTGATACGTTAGTAATAGTGTAAGCTAATAATAGTATATGTTCTTCTTGTTATTCTTTCTGCTGCTCCCATTGCTGAGGCCCGGGTTCGAGTCTCAGGCAGGGAGCCATCTCAGCCACCGAAGAGTTAACTCTCAGTGCAGGTCCCAAGCCCGGATAAATGGGAGGGTTGTGTCAGGAAGGGCATCCGGCATAAAACCTGTGCCAAATCAAAACATGTGGACCAAAAACAGTATATTATAAATAGAAAAAATAAAAATGATAGCAAAATAAAATCAGTCAATAAATTAATAAATGTCTGTGTACATATACTAGAGAAGAAACACAATATGTACACGGGCTAGGGATATTTAACGTTCCAAAAATAGAGATACGTACTTATTTTAAGTGCTATGCCTTTTCAGAAATGTACAACTAAAATTACATTCGAGAAAGTATATATAAAACAAAAAAACCTTATATTTGGACATAATATTCTTACTGTTCTGAAATGAAGTAAATGTTTTATTCCAGATAAACACTACTAGGATTCATAATCTTCTGCAGTGCATTGTAGAATTGCATCAGTTTGTCGGATATTCTCTGTTTCTCCACTTCAGACATGATTACAAAACAGAATTATTAAATATATACCATATTCACGGTATAGTTTTAAGATACACTATATTGCCAAAAGTTTTGGGACGTCCACCTTTACATGCACATGAATGTAATATGGAGTTGTTCCGCCCTTTGCAGCTATAACAGCTTCAGTTCTTCTGGGAAGGCTTCCCACAAGGTTTAGGAGTGTGTTTATAGGAATTTTTGACCATTCCTCTAGAAGTGCATTTGTGAGGTCAGGCACCGATGCTGGACGAGAAGGCCTGGATCGCAGTCTCCGCTCTAATTCATCCCAAAGGTGTTCTATCAGGTTGAGGTCAGGACTCTGTGCAGGCCAGTCAAGTTCCTCCACACCAAACTCGCTCATCCATGTCTTTATGGACCTTGCTTTGTGCACTGGTGTGCGGTCATGTTGGAACAGGAAGCAAACTGTTCCCACAAAGTTGGGAGCATGAAATTGTCGAAAATGTCTTGGTATGCTTTAAGACTTCCTTTCACTGGAACTAAGTGTATATAACAATATAGTGTATGTATAGTACGGTCTGGGAAAAGTCTGTGAAGTACATTTGCCCTTCTGACTTTAGTAACACACTGTGCTGTGGTTTTGAGAAAGAAATTTAGTCATGATTAGTAAACTTGCACCCTCCTCTGCTCATGTGTTGCAGTCCGACTACAGGGATAGAGAGCGAGCCGCAGGCAGCTGTTGCTCCTGTGATGTACAGCGCTCAGTACCACATACACACACATGGCGTCTTCCGAGGAATTCAGGTGAGTGCACATAAACTATATATACTCACACCCACCATTAAACTAGTTCAACTAAAGGTCACACACCCTCCCTTAATAACCCCCTACTCCCCCATAACCCCCACCTCCCCCATACCCTCCAGCTGTAGCACAGATTGTGAGGCCAAGGCCAGGTCGATGTGCGTGTTTGATGAGTCAGGCCTGACCCGTGTTATGACATTGTGTGGATCAGTGCATCTGTCCTGCATGAGACAAAAAGTATTAACTGTGTTCAAACTAGTGACGGGAAGTTTGGATCATTTTACTGACTCTTCAAGATCTTTTTCATTTCAGCAGAACATAATTACAATGTTACGTGCTAATAGCCAATTTCCTCGACACATCTACTTGCACAAACGTTGATCACATTTAGAAGACAAAACAACAAATCAACCAAAGCCAAAACAAGACTGACAGAAACAAGAACAGAACTTTTTTATTTTTCAGAAAATATTCGTTGCACACGTCTTTTGATAATTTTATGATAATTCCTAAATATTATACAACATTACATTAGTATTATTGACTATAAGGTACCGATCCAGGAAGTGGCCACGTGATGAACAAACGACTCGTGAGATGAACTAATCATGTTTCCCGTACAGAACCTATAGGATGTTGTGCATGCGCGGTCAATACGAAATGAGCTAATGGCTCTCTGAGACGACTCGTTGTTCCCGAGTCATATTAAGGATTCGTTCAAAATGAACAAATCGTTCAGGAGCGACACATCACTAATACAAACACAGTCTTGACAGTGCAGTGAAGTGTGTAGAACAGTAAATGTGTAGTAATGCTTTCTCTGCCACCATTTCCATACTTAAACATTTTATCTTAGAAAAAAGTCTCAAAGATTCCTAACAGAATTGATGTAACCAGCTTTCTAAACCTTCTTCTCACTTTGTGTCCTGTGTAAAAGCCTGGGCATGTTCACACCTAAATTCTCCGACAGACAAGACAGACATTTTTCAGGCAAAATATGACACCCCCCCCCCCTTTTTTTTTTAATACACAATACAATAATTATCTCTGTATTTAAAAAAAAAAAATAAATTAAATGCTTGTTAAACCATCTATTCAAAATCTATTCAAATCACAGAAACACTTTTTAAAGGTGCAATAGACAATATTTTTCATTTCTTACTAGTACACGTAATGTGGGGAATTGTGTAGAAAGTTTTATCAAGTGTCTTAGAACAATGTATTTGAAAAAAAACCCCCAAAAACAACAATTTGGAAACCTCACTTCCGGTCACTGAATGATTTGTTCTCGCGTTAATCAATTTATAGACACACCTACGATGCTTCCCCTTCACAGCTTCACAAATCATTCCATGGAGAAGATACATGTTTATAGAGTTGTAACTCTTATAGAGTAAGAGCAACCTTTCCAAAGCAGCTGTATGCTTATGTGAGATTGACAATGATGTCATGACAGGCCTTGCTAATTGGAACTCTAGCTAGCAATGCTAACTCTGGTTGAACCAGCACAAGTTTTGGAGTTTTGTTTGTACAGGATGGTGGAGGGGGAGGAGTTAAAAATGAACTCCATTGAACTCCGAATTCCACTGAACTGTTAGAGATCAATTCTTCTACAAGTCTCACACAGATATTAATGCTTTTCAAAACCAACTTGTTAGATATTTGTTACACACACTGAGTTGTTAGTTAAATGTGTGTCTTTGTGTGTTGACATGTTTTTAACCCGTGGCCTGTCTCCTCTTCCTACTCCAGGACGTGAGGCGAGTACCGAGCATCACCCCCTCATCCGTGAGGTCGGGCGAGCCCAGTGAGAAACGCCCGTTCATGTGCACGTACCCTGGCTGCAGCAAGAGATACTTTAAACTCTCACACCTGCAGATGCACGGAAGGAAACACACAGGTAAGAGACGGTCACACTCAAACATGACGGATGACCACAACATAAGATAACACAAGATAACTGGATGGATTGCAGTTCAAAAGCAGCTTATTAACTACTTAAAAAAAACAAAAAAACAGCAAATCAAATCCGAATCCATTTAAATGATATTATTCTAAATAAAAAGGATATGAGATATGAGAAGTGACAAATATTCCTAACTTTAATGATTACACAATTCCAGTTATATACTGTGATCTTTTTTTATTTTATTTTAATACTTTCTCAACTCTTAAGAGAAATAACATGTGCATTCTCGAGTGAGTGCTAATTCATTTTTTTTGTGTTTATCTAAACAGTTTTAACACAAATCCAATCCTTGTTTTAACACAAATCCATTAAAGAAGCTGGCAATCCAGTTTCTCAGAACTGCTCATGACTCAATGAATCAGACAGCCGAGTTTCCTAATCATGCAGTGTGAATGCACACACCCACACACCCACACACCCCGTAGGGTCATTCAGGTACTAGAACTGCTGTTGTAACCATGGTGACATAACTGAACTGTCTCTCACCCAGTTATTTAGTCACTGCTAGTGCATATGTATGTGTGTGTGTGTGTGTGTGAGCGTGTTAAATAGTAGCACTAAGCATTAATCACAAGTTGTTTACTCCTACTTAAGGGAAAGTGCATTGAAAGTGCATTTTGAATGTGTAAATTTCTCAATAAAATACTGATGTCTCAGTAAGTGTCTGACTCCCATTTTCTCTCAATTAATCACAGCTAGCTAGCTGAACACACCCATCACGTCCATGCACAAATCCTTTCATTAACTAGATTTTGTACATTTGCTAATCTCAGCTAGCTAGCTTTGTTTGGATATATTATCTGTATTGGATAATGTATCCAAACAAAGCTATCTAGCTGAGATTAGTGGCTTATGCCAGCTAGCTAGCTTATTTTTGTTTGAATATATTCTCTAATGTAAAATGACTTACTTGGGTATGTTTTCTAGCTAATTCCACCTTGCTAACTAGCGTAATTTTATTTGAACTAACTTTCTTGGGTGGTCTCTAGCTAATTCCATCTTGCTAGCTAGCTTAACTTTATTTGAACTAATTTTCTTGGGTACATTATCTACTTAATGCTAACTTGCTAACTTTGTGTGGATATCGTGTCAAATGTTCTCTAGCTAACATCAGCTAGCTAGATTTAATTAGATATACTGTCATATGTTCTTTACCTAACGTCAGCTAGCTAGCTAGTCTTGTTTAAGTATATTGTAAGTTGTTTATAGATAGTTCATTTTCTTTGGCATGTTCTTTAGCAAATGCCAGCTTGCTAACTTAGTTTTGTTTGGGTATTTTGCTTAACATTAACTAAATATCTCTCTAGGGTATGTTCTCTAGCTAATACCAGGTAGCTAGATTTGTTTGGATATACTGTCTAATGTAAATTATCTAAAGATCTTGGGTATGCTTTCCAGCTAGGTTCAGCTTGCTAGCTAGCTTTGTTTGGGTATATTAACTAATGCCAGTTTGCCAGCTTAGATTTTTGTAAAAAATCTATACTGTCTAGTGTTAATTTCATTGGCTACTTTTTCTAGCTAATAGCAGCCATCTAGCTAAGTTTTAATTAGCTTTCCTGGCTGTGCTTTGTCGTAAATGCCATCTTTCTTGGCATTCTGAACAATAAACATTTACAGCTAGCTAGCTAAACCAGGTGTGGTGATGTTTGTGGTGTAATTTAATCTTACATGCTTAAAAAAATCCTACAAGTTTAGCTACAGTGCTGCCCCCATGTGGAAGTTATGTGCTAAACATAGAGGCATTCTGAATATTAATTCAGTTCAGTTTATTTGTATAGCGCTTTTAACAATGGACATTGTATCAAAGCAGCTTTCCAGAAATATAGAATAAAAATGATAAAGTTTAAAAATTAAATTAATATGTTATGTTGTAATGAGGGGCACGGTAGCTTAGTGGTTAGCACGTTTGCTTCACACCTCCAGGGTTGGGGGTTTGCTTCCCGCCTCCGCCGTGTGTGTGAAGTTTGCATGTTCTCCCCGTGTCTTTGGAGCTCCGGTTTCCTCCCCCAGTCCAAAGACATGCATGGTAGGTTGATTGGCATCTCTAAATTGTCCGTAGTGTGTGAATGAGTGTGTGTGTGCCCTGTGATGGGTTGGCACTCCGTCCAGGGTGTATCCTGCCTTGATGCCTGAGATAGGCACAGGCTCCCCGTGACCTGAGAATAGTTCGGATAAGCGGTAGACAATGAATGAATGAATGTTGTAATGATTCCTGTATTTAAATTGTGTGTTCAGGAGAGAAACCGTATCAGTGTGACTTCACAGACTGTGGACGCAGATTCTCCAGATCAGACCAGTTAAAGAGACACCAGCGCAGACACACAGGTCAGACACCGACCCTCTCTTCACACTCCTACTACTCATCCTCCCTCCATTTCTTCAGTGGTTTATTATACGTTGTTCAGATCTAAGCATATACTTCCCAGACACCTACATTTACGTGCATTAACTGTTCGCTGATCCTCAGAGTTTTTCCTTACTCTTACCAGGATCTGTATATTGTTATCAAGATATTCAAGCCAGTTTTTTGTGTAAATCATATATTACAAAAAAAGCTTGCATACTTCTCATGGTTTTCTTGTCATCATTTCATTTTGGGGCTAATGAGCGATCTTGACCCGAATTAGCAATTACTAGGAAGCTTTAAGCATGACGGGAAGACTGAACTAAAATGTTGTTAGTGTCTGATCTAATGCTATTGATCACTGTGGGGTTGATTAAATTTTTTTTATCAACAGAATATTTTTATCAATCAAATTGCATTTCTGCTGATGTCGACCCCGGTTTTATAGAAACTTTATAAATGAGACTAAACCTGAGACTAAATGAGAACCAGAGAAACGTGAAATATCCAGTTTGTAGGTGTTCATGCTGAACTCATGCTATTTCAATTCATGATTATTTATATATTTTTAGTATATTAATATATACAGTATATGATATTGTAGAAACGATTAAAAATTTATATTTTTATTAAGGAAAAATAATTTCCTATTTCCGCATTATTTTGCATGCCAAGAAAAACAAAAACGAACAAACAAAAAAAATGAACACAAATCACACAAACCATTTAACTGCCTCCTGGTGGTCCAGCGGCAGGATCCAGTGCTCTCATTGCCGTGGCTCGGGTTCGATTCCCGGGCAGGGAGCTAACCCAGCCACTGAAGAGTTAACTCTCAGTGCCAGTCCCAAGGCTGGATTAAGTGGGAGGGTTGTGTCAGGAACGGCATCCGTCGTAAAACCCGTGCCGACTCGAAACATGCGGACCAAATGATCCGCTGTGGCGACCCCGAACAGGGAGCAGTCGAAGGAACAGCAACACAAACCATTTAACCAGTTTTCATTTCCTTTGGTGTCAAGATATTTAGAAATTTGTTAGACCTATAAAGTCAAAGATGGCACACAGTGACCAAGATGTTAGCATGTTTGGGGTTTGTAGGTTTAATGTCAATGTTTTTTTGCCTCAAGGGATTCCTCCCCCTGTCCAAAAACATGCACTGTAGTCAGATTGGCATCATTAATTTATCCATATTGTGTGTACGGGTGTGTGATTGTGTCCTGCAAAGGTACAATGGTTGGTACGCTGTCCACCCAGGGTGTCCTCATATTTGTGCCCAGAATCTCCTGGGCTAGGCTCAGGTGACCTTCCCTGTGACCTTATGTGGGTTAATGATGTCATTATTAACATGGCTTCATTCTGCTGCCTTTTTCTCTCTCAAGCTCTCCATATTCTTATTTCCTCTCTCTTTAGGAGTAAAACCCTTCCAGTGTGAGACGTGTCAGAGAAAGTTCTCACGTTCTGACCACCTCAAGACTCACACTCGGACTCATACAGGTAAAACAAGTGCGTAATCCCCTTTTTGTCTTCATACACTTCAGATTCATTAGCAACAAGTCTTACATAGCTTAGAACTAATTTCTAAATTGTTTTTAAATTAATCTCACTGTTGTTCTTCCGGACTCAGGTGAGAAACCATTTACCTGTCGCTGGCCGAGCTGCCAGAAGAAGTTCGCTCGGTCAGACGAGCTCGTCAGACATCACGGCATGCATGAGAGGAACGTCACTAAACTGCAGGCGGCTCTCTGATCTCCCTCAAAAACCCTTACACATATAATCATTAACTAAAACAGACATGCTGTATAGCGTAATGACGGCAGTGCTCATGACTGAACACTCAATTATTAACCTCATTAAAGTGCTCTGGAGTATACAAGGCCAGAAACAAAGCAAAACAAATATATAGCTATAAACAAAAAGGCTTTAAAGGTCTGTGAAAAGGTATGTTTTAGATCATCTCATGTAAATAACTCATGATTGCTTAGAATCAGTCTCTAACAGACGGACCGGTTCACTTCAAATCATGTTATTATTTCTGATTTTACAAACATGCTCATTTTTATAAAAGGAAGATGCACTGTTATATTTCTTTGTACATACTGGATATCAAAGTGACAGTTTGACTATCCATATTTCGTATTAAAAGCTTCTTTACAAACGTTGATGATCCTTTGTGCACGTTTATGTCGATGCGTCATGGCTCGGGTCACGTGACCGGATGCTTAATGATGTCCGCAGACTTGACTAGAAACATAGTGAAGAAGCATTTGATGGATTCAAAGGATTTCTGAATAAACACTATATAAAGTGTATAGTATGAGACATCTTGAAATAGAAGTGGAGATTTAAAAAATGCAATGCCAGAGCTGAGAGCCCTTGTGTGTAGCTACACTATATTGCCAAATGTTTTGGGACACCCCTCTAAATCATTGAATTCAGGCGTGGTTTTTCAGGGGGTTGGCCTTGGCTCCTTAATTCCAGTGAAAGGAATTAATGCTCTTAATGCTTCAGCATACCAAGACATTTTGCAAAATTTCATTGGTCAGACATTGGTCAATTTGGGGAAGGTCCCTTCCTGTTCCAACATGACAAAGCAAGGTCCATAAAGACATGGATGGGTGAGTTTGGTGTGGAGGAACTTGACTGGTCTGCACCTCAACCTGATAGAACACCTTTGGGATGAATTAGAGCGGAGACTGCGAGTCAGGCCTTCTCACCCAACATCAGTGCCTGACCTCACAAATGTGCTTCTAGAGGATTGGTCATAAATTCCCATAAACACACTCCTAAACCTTGTGGAAAGCCTTCCCAGAAGAGTTGAAGCTGTTATAGCTGCAAAGGGCGGGCCAACTCCATATTACATTCATGTGCATGTAAAGGCAGACGTCCCAAAACCTTTAGCAATATAGTGTATCTTAAAACTATACCGTGAATAAGGTATAAACTTTTTATTATTACTTACACTAGCTTGAATGCACAAATAAGGAAAAAACAACAGGAAGATTGTCTAATCAACTACATTTGAAGTCAGTGGCACCGTGTAGCCAATGTATAAAGCTGCATGAACACTGTCGGGAAAGAGAAGCAGGAAAGTAGACTCATCAATGTTTAAGGCATTTATTAAAAAGTGTAAAAAAACAAGGATGCATACAAAGCTATGCTATAATGGACCAAAGCTAGCAAAACCCCACAGTCAGCAGTATCCATTCTCTCCGAGTGGTCCGTTTCAGATGAAAAAGTTAATCCAGTGGAAATGCAGTTCTGACTGTGGGTGAAAATTCAAAGCATTCCTATTCACAGCAGTGTGAAATGAGTAAGTCCTCAGCTGATGACGAAATTAAAAGTATACATGCTTAGATCAGGAAGACTTCAATATGCTGCCTCCAGGATACCAAATACACAGGATACCAAATAAGAGCTTCATCATTTCATCATTCATCATTAACGGAGACGGGCTAAACTCAGCCTTCGTTATTGCTTACTGCGTCTGCTACACGTTTTTGGAAGTTCGACTTTGTTCTTAGGCTTTGAATAAAAAGGACGGTACGTTGTGGAAGAAAAAAAAAAAAAAAGAAGAATACGCTAGCATTTTTCTCTCAGAAGAGAGACAGAACACACATACTGAAAGATCAACGCCAGTCATGTGATAGTCCTAAGATTGACCGGGTTATTAACACCAAGAATAATCAGATCAGAATGTCCTAAAGTGCATAGACGTCCACGAACACTGTGACGTGAGGCAGGAAACCTTCGCGGTCTCCCGGAGACAGAGCACAGCTGGGAGGATAACGCCAGATTCTTCAGTCACTAACAGAAGTCAAGTCTCTCACAGAAATGCTGTACATATCCCTGATTTGCCAGTTTGGTTCGTCCCTGTCTCCGGTGTGGCAAATAATCTGTGGGTGGAGCATACTGAAAAGCACTTTCTCAGCACACTCGCGTCGTCATAGCATCATGTGGCAAGCTTCATTCGTCCTGAGCAAAGAAAAGACAGAGATCAGATTAAGAAAATGTGTACGAGAAATGTAATAGAAACAGCTGACCACTGGAACCAAAGTTACTCACTTTGAACTAATAATCAAAATGATTGTCAGTTAAAAAAAAATAAACCCAAACAACAACAACAACAACAACAACAAACAAATCCCCCCAAAACAAGAGAGCCACAATTCATTGTATTTTCCATACTATAAGATGCATTTATGTGTGTGTTCCTCTAACAGGTATTTTTTTTTTCATTTACAGAATGAAAAAACATTTAGGTTATAATGACTGAAACAAATTGGTCCTTTATATCTAAAACACATGTAATAAAGATTCGCAAATCTGTTTAGATGAACAAAAATGGGGTTAGGAATAAGCATCGCTTGTCTTGCTAATAAGCTTGTGACAAATCATTGTGCAACTCCAAAACTGTGTGATGCTCTATGCAGACGTGGTAATGTGAGGTTAGAAAACAATGAGCTGTTATGAGAGCGGGGAAGTGTACACCAACACCGAGACGTGGCCGAGACCTAAAACGGAATTGGCACAACAGCAAAATGGATACGTGCGAGGACCTTCTGGCACTTGGAGAGCAATATCTTTATAGCATTAAAAAAAAAACAGGAAATGACACCGAATTTGAAGAGAAAAGACTCAGATGTGTGCATTAGAATAATAATAAAAAAAATGTAAATAAATTTCAGTGTACAAATAACAGCAATTCATTTTTTCTCAATTATCTTTAACTACAGTAAAATCTCTCTCTCTCTCTCTCTCTCTCTCTCTCTCTCTCTCTCTCTCTCTAATATAAATAGCAAACCAGAATGTACAGAAAACATGTAGCCAAGTGATAACCTACATTCTCGGCCGAGCAGTGATTCACGCAACTACTCTGTACACCAAAAAGTATGTGGACACCTGACCATCACACTATTATGAGCCCAGTCTAAAACCATGGGCATTAACGTGGAGTTGTTCCCCTTTGCTGCTATAGGAGCCTCAACTCTTCTTGGAAATGATTTTCCACTAGAGCATGGCTGTGGGGATTTGTGCTCTTTAAGCCAAATTAGTGATGTCAGGCACTGATATTGGGTGAGGAGGTCTGGGGTGCATTCAGTGGAGATGAGATCAGGGCTCTGTGGAGGACACTAGGGTTCTTCCACTCAGGTTGTACACAGTGGCATTGTCATGCTGGAGCAGGTTTGGGCCTTTTAATTCCAGTGAAGAGAAATTGTAATGAAACAGCATACAAAGACAGTTGTGTGCTTCTTCGTGGAAATAGTTAGGGAAAGACCACCATATGGGTGTGATGGTCAGATATCCAAAAGTATGTAGGTAAAGCATCTGGGTAAAGTGCACATCATCCAGTCAGTAATTCTACACCTAGGCAAGTTCATTCATTCATTGTCTACCGCTTATCCGATCTATTCTCGGCTCACGAGGAGCCTGTGCCTGTCTCAGGCGTCATTGGGCATCAAGGCAGGATACACCCTGGACGGAGTGCCAACCCATCGCAGGGCACACACACACTCTCATTCACTCACGCAATCACACACTACGGACAATTTAGAGATGCCAATCAACCTACAATGCATGTCTTTGGACCGGGGAGGAAACCGGAGTACCCGGAGGAAACCCCCGAGGCATGGGGAGAACATGCAAACTCCACACACACACACACGGCGGTGGCGGGAATCAAACCCCCAACCCTGGAGGTGTGAGGCAAACGTGCTAACCACCAAGCCACCGTGCCCGCCCCCCAGGCAAGTTTAACTGATAAAATCACCAATGAATGCAGTTACAACTCAGTGTATGTATATATTGCCTATAAGTAAACCTTACACTCTGATGTGACTTGTAGTATGGAAAATACGGTACTTTTTTTTTCATCAGTCAACACCCATGAAGTTACATGAAAATGACAGCTTGCTTTATTTATGTGTAACACTAAAGCAAGAACTCAGCATTGGAAGAAGACATGTGGATGTGGGTTCTGTGCTCATAAGCCCATATAGGCCAGCAAAACAGTCATCTGCACTTCACCACTGGACAGCTCAGCCATACGAAAGCAGGTGTGAGTACATACACTCCCCCACACACACACACACACACACACACACACACACACACACACACACACACACACACACACACACACACAAAAACAGCTACAGAAAACAGTGAGGACTTTGACACACAGGGAAATGAAACCACGCACAAACACTACAAGGACAAAGTGTTAACAAAAATAAAAAAACAAACCACCAACATAACACTTCTCTCACACACACACCTTCCCTGGGTTAGTGCACATTGTGTTAGACGGGCCAAGAGCGTTTGGGTGACACGGTTGCCATGCGGCGCTTTTCCATGCCGGGAGACTTATCGGATAAAATCCCACCTACCTGCCCACTGTCCCCAAGCAACGGACTGCCTCTGTCTACCTGTCTGTCTGCAAACCAACCAATCAGAGGAGACCAACCAATCACAATGCAGACGAGGTGACAAGGGACAGAAAATAGGAAAGGCGTACACCCCATCGCAGGGACGATTTGAAGACGGTTACATTGTGAGTAAACAGAATTATGTTGAAAATATATTTAGAAAGTGTATTAAGGAAGTCGCATGCATGACAAATGATTATTTATGTCCATTAAGTGCGAAAACATTTTGTTATTTCTAACATTATCAGGTGTCTGATTTGCATATAATCTAACACACAAAAACAGACTAGAATTGAAACAGTATATAATGTTAGTATTAATAGATTACAGTATAATATACAAGTAGTATAGTGTAGAGTTTGTAATCTTAAACCATTACTGAAATCCTTTGTTAAACTTTAAAATCATACACAGGTTATAACCTCCCTGTGGCCTGCTACCTTTTTATCGTCCTGTAATAGCAGAGCACACCATGTGTAATAAGCGTGACTGTAAAGGGAGGAAGGGGGAGGTAGGGATGATTGGAGCAATCAGAACTGGTTCAAGTTTTCAAGACTGAGGATTTTTTGCTTTGTGGTTTCTTACTATAAACCGAAGAAATAAACGAATTAAAAAAAAAAAAAGCACAACATCTTATTAATAAATATTATATTGTATGAAATTTTTGGCAAACTTTTGCAGTATATGAGGAAAAAAATAGTGCAGGATGTGCCATTTTGGGAAAATGATAAAAGATAGTGTTGTGTGATGTTACCTGATGTAAAGCATCGCTAGTCTTAAGCCAAAGTGATGATCCCATAACAGTGTTTCCTGTCATGTTTTATTCCTTACTTAAACAAGTTTTTATTGCACACTGTGCAATTTATACTTTAGGGATATTTTTTAAAACCTAGTTAAAAATCTAGAATTTGGCTTTGAAAAGCTTCACTGGAACTTCTAGATCTGTCTCTATATTCCTTAAAGCTGACGGGGTTTGTGTGTATGTGCGTCTCCTCACCTGGAGCTTGCTGGCTCTGGGATCTTCTCCGTGTGCTGGAGACTCTGGAGATAGAAGGGAGAGAAGAGCCCACGCTGCTTGCCCGGGAGATGGGTAAGAGCACGGGAGTTATGGGTGGAGAGTCCAACTGTGTTTGCCAGACAGAGAAAAACAGATTTGAAGTATAATTTCCCAATGCACATTGTTTATTGTGTGCTTACCGTTGGCAGAAAACAGCAATATACATTGCACACTATTGTTTTTTTGTTTTTGAGACATCAAAAGTCAATGCCTGTCCTGTTTAACCAAAAATAATAGTTCTGTTAAATATCTGATCATATAAAATTATATCAGACTATCAATTATTAAAATTGTTTCCTCCCTCAAGGTGTAACAGGCAACAAAAATTCCATAAATTTTCCTTTATTATAAATAATACATCTCAAATATCAGTAGTGATTTTAGTTTTGCAAGTGTTTAGTGACTGACTACAACTAGAAAAAGTAAGAAAAGAATCAGACGCAGACTCCAACTTACTGTTGGAGAAGGTTATAGATTTGGTGTTTAGTTGTGTTTTTTTTACCTAAAAAACCATTTTTGTATATTGCCTAAGCCTTTCTTATGATTATCTGTATAATTCTATTAAAAGTGTGCATGTGTATACCTCCACGCTGTCGTGGGTAGGTGAGGAGGACGTTGAAGAGTTCTCGGCCTGTCTTCGTGAGGAGGAGGCCGGTCCCAGCTCAACTGTCCGAACACGCTGGGCAAACTTCAGAGAGCACACAGACTCAATCATATTGCTTTCTAGAGGAGACACCTGGAAAGCAAAGGAATTAGGAAGAGGTTTATTGCACAGTTTAATACGATGAAGGCATTTTTACTCGCATTTGTAAATATTACTTATATAGTAATATATGCTACAGTGAAGTAACTGAAGCCGTACACACACACCTGTACCAGCATTAGTGTCTTGCTGTCTCCACTGAGCGAGTCCTGCAGAAGGTACGTGAGGCGTGAGTTCCTAAAGGGGACGTGTGAATGGCGTGAGCGCAGTGCGTTGATGACGTCACCCAGAGCCGAGAGTGACTTGTTGATGCACTGAGCCTCACGCAGGCGGCTTCCCTCAGCGCCTGATTTAGAGATTCTCTCTGAACCAGCCAGATCCACCAGATTCAGCTTACCTGCATAAACATGTAGAAGAGAAAGAACAGTGCCAGTTTTAAAAATCCATTACTAAACAGTGTGTAAAAAGTGAAGCTGCTTTAACAAATAATTAGTCGAATTCACTAATAGCAGTGCCTCATTGTACAGTCAGTAGGTTGTATACATGATCTGAGAAATCAACCACATTTAGGGTTTAAGGGAAAATTCTGAGGGGAATTTCTTTTGGATTATTGCTTCATTTGTTATGGTATATGCGAGAGTGTGTGTGTGTGTGTGTGTGTGTGTGTGTGTGTGTGTATCATCACCTGAGGTGCGGTGTCCTGTGGAGGAGTTGATGCCGGCCACATTAATGATGAGGAGAGCATGAGAGCGAGAGCTGTGCTCATTCAGGTTGGTACATGCTGTTGCCCTGTTCATGTGACCCAGCTCAAAAACCTGCAGGGTCAAAGGGCAACGATTAAGCTTCCACTCAAGCTGCAAATCAGTGTACAGCAAAAACATGAGAGATTTTGAAAAACCACAGCGTTCTCTCTTCACAGATGGAGCTGACTGAAGTGTGTATGACTTTTGAGTTGTTCAGTTAACTGCAAGAATGTTTGTACTGGAGTGGCCAAGGCGGGATACAGAACTAGTAAGATGTAAATCAAAGGGGTATATAGAAGATACGAAAAGCTGGTGTGGGATAATCAAAGTGCGACACAGTGCAGGACTCAAAGCAGAAATCTCATTAAACAAATGCTGTAAATGGAATGTTTTAGTACACAGTATTATAATTTTCTTTTTCTGTGTTCACTCAATAATTTTAATGGTTCTGGGGTGGCCAGTGATTTTCAGATATTACACATAATGTCTGTGCTAAGTTAAATAAAAACATCCAGTAAATCAATGTTCAAAAATAAATATAAAAATTTAAAGAATTCTTACCTTATTAATATCCTCCACACTCTTCACAGTGAACTCAGTAAGACCAGGCACATACAGCTGACCACTGCCATCAGGACACATCTTAATGTCAAGCTTCTCACTAGGATTGTCTCCTAACAGGTTCCTGAGGAAAAAAAAACATACTAGAGTTATCTAAAGATTTCTAACCAAAGCAAATTTACAGAGGGAAACAAATCTACCACTACCTTGGAATATATAATTACTTTTATGATCAATGATTGATTAATACTCTGTTGTTTGAACAGACATGCACACGAGACTTTTCATACACACTCATACACTATAAGGCTCCTGTATGCTACCTAAAGTAACTACACATGCCTCAAAGATGCATCAGCAATCCATCAATAACTGCAAACATGAAACTGCAAGGAATTCTGATATTTCCCCTTCACTACATTCTACTGCCTGTGCTACAGCTAGTCTCACCTCCTTCTTAGGCATCAATCTTTCAATCATACAATGAGAAACCAGCACCTTCTGACTACTCAAAGGGAATAAATGCAATATTTCTACAATAAATGTAATATTGCATACTACAAATTGGATTTTCGGTTTGAAAGCTGATTGGCTGAGCCACATTGCAAGCTGTTGTAAAATCCTTGATTTACAATGCTGTATTAAATGTACAAGGCTTTAAGCCAATAAACAGAAAACCAACTCAATAGAAAATCCTAATATATCCCTGATATTTTGCATTGCATCCAATCTTACACTTACCAGACTACATTACTTGGTAGAAGAATTTCTAACAAATATTATTAATAGTAATAAATAATCTTGTTAAACTGAACATTCGATTATACTGTATTGTTTTTGTCAGTTTTATAAAATCAGTAATCCATTAAAGGGTGTGCTGTACAGTGATTTCATCAACTGTAAGAGGGTTTTGTGTCACCCCTGCCAGTAATAAAATCACTGTAACACACGCCCTCTTGTGGATGACTGCTTTATGAGCACCCGTGTGTGTTACCTCAGTGTCTCATTGTAGATCTCCACCATGCTGACAGTGATGGTGTAGTGCCAGTCAGGCATTTTCTCACACACCTCAGAGAAAAGCAGACGCAGAGCTCGCTGGTTAATGCCTGGGTCCTCAGGAATACCCTGTGTACGTGCAAACACAGACACAATTATACACTTACAAGTCTGAATAAATTTGGCTTATATCAATCAGTTTTTTTTAATTTCTGGCCAAAAAATTATTTTGTCCAAGCATTTCCCCAGCCCGCTCACATTTACCTCCATGGTGTAGGTTTTTCCTGAACCTGTCTGCCCGTAAGCGAAGATGCACACGTTATAGCCGTCTATGCAGGATGTGACAAGAGACTGCACTTCCTGAAACACCTGTTCAACCAGAAGAGAGACTATAAGGTCACTTCACAAGCCACTAAACAAGCAACCCAATTTACAGGAACTGCCATGATCTCCTGACCTCTGCTTGCGTGGCCAGCGGTGGGAAGACCTTGTCCATGTCAAAGGCCATAAGCTTGCCCTTGTTGGAAAGGTAGAGCACTGCATCATCGTCAGAGTCGAAGTTCACCACACTCTTGCCGTCAGCATCTGCTTCCTCCCGGCAGATGGGGCGCACACGACAGAACACACGGATGTTTCCTGTTGAGAAGACAAAATGGATTTGCATCAATTTATCAAATCAACTGCTGAGAATCAAGTCATTATTCTTTAATAAAGTCAGCTAGTATTAGGCCATTATTAAAAAGCTAAAAAAGGGAGTTAAATTGGTAAACAGCTAGAGAGGAGAGCCATAGCTAAATATTTATTCATTAAACATCCTTACATTAAAGCAGCCCTAAATGGGGAAAAAAGTATAATTATGAGGAATGTCCTCAAAACATCCTGTAACCAGAATCAGCACTTCCATTATCAGATTATTTTTTCCTCTCTCTTTTAGTTAATAAGGCAAAACATGCAGCTTGTCATGTTACCAAGAAGGTGAAAAGTAGAAAGCCCTCGGTCTTTCATGTGAAGCACAAATGCTACAGCTTCATATAGAAAATGTTTTAACTACGAAGCGCTCAACAATATTAACATTTCCGTTTGGCTAGAATCTAGTGATCTTTGTTCCCCTTTAGATCTGTCAAACATTAAGGCATACAATTTTACCTCATGCTTCAGTAAGTTTACATTTTTTTTGTTTAGTAACTATGTGCTAAAAAGATAAGCATATTTTGATATATCGTCAAAGGAAACCCTACTGTACAATTTATATTGAAAAATTCGTAATGCACACCCTACAAAGTACCTTTGAGGCGAACCAGTTCGTTGTGGCACTTCTTTCTCAGGTTCATCTCTCTCTTGTATTTGCGTAGCAGCTCCTGGTTGGTGTTGCTCACCTCTGCAATCATGTGGCATATCTACACACACACACACACACACACACACACACACACACACACACACACACACACACACACACACACACACATTACATTCAAGAGTGCATAGACATGTTAAAAGGGACCCACCAACAAGCTGAAACCCAAAAAGTAACTCGGAGTAAAAGAGAAGAGATAATATGGATTAGGTAGTAGCTAAATAGCTTAACAATGTAATCTGATGAAAGTGTAAGCAGATCATTTATTTACAGAAAATAAGTTAGGTGAGTTTGCCTTTCCAACTATTTTCAGACTATTTGGATGCGATAAGGTTTCCAGATGTGTTGGTTAAGCAACAATTATATTGCAATTATGATCAATTTCTACTGGATAAATGATACCACTCTACAGGTCACAGAGATGAGAGTATCTTCAGGAAGCACTCACAGACAAATACCAATAAAACTCCCAAATATACTTCATCTTAATACAAACTGATTGCTTGAATTTTATTATAAGCACTTCTTATATGTGGTGTGACCATGCAAGTTGTGCTTGATAATTAGTAGGTCACATTACCATAAATATATGTATTGATACCGCCTATTAGTGAGTGTTCATATGGGATTTTTACCTCCTGCTTAGCCTCAGCAATAGCATTCTGCAGCATGTAAGGGAAGTCCAGGACCTGCCTCTTTAGGCAGTTGTAGTCACATGTAAGTGTCCTCAGAGCAGGCTGCAGAGTCAGCAAATTCATTCTCACACCTGATTGGAAAAAGAAGATTAGATACAGGCTTGCATGCACACACACGCATTCGTGTGCAGCCTAACTGGTAGAATGCGCACACACCCGCGAGGTTTTCATGCACGGCTTTCATTTCGCTCTCGGCTCTGATGAACGCCTCCTCGACGACTCTGTTCTTCTCTTCCTCAAGGTTCTGAATCTCAGTTTCAAGTTGGCTGCGAGTTCGCTCCATCTCACCCTCATATGCCAGGATCTGACACACACAACAAACACAGTGTGAAATAAAGAAATATTCAACAAATGGACAAGTAAATGTTTGTTGAATAAATTTCTGTTTTCTTATAGTGAAATGAAAAACCTCTAAGGGAAACAAAAGTCTGGAAAAAATAAAAACAAGAAACAAACCCCTTAAATTCATTAAGGCCTAACATAGTAAATGAAAGATTAATGCATATGCTGCAAATGCTACAGACAAAAAACACATTTCTAACACCTCTAATCAGACATATAGCCTAATATGAAGGAAAAAAAAAAACGTGTGTCACACTAATCCATAGCACTGTGCTCAATATGAAGAAGGGGAAGTCAGATAATGGGGTCTAATGTGGGCCAGTGGGAGACAGCTGGAAACTGTGGGGGTTCACCACCAGGATGTTGTTTAAGACTATGTCTCTTAATTAGACTGTCTGAGAAACTGTGTACACAACACTCCACAATTTCTGGTTCAACAATGGCCAAAATCCACCAACAAGGATTTACGGATATGAATGGAATGCACTGATCCTATTTTTACCTTAAGTAGAAAGTCATTAAGCAACATCACACTTGTCCATGCAATACAGAATAATAGATAAATCAATACTACTAAATACCAATTCTGTGTTTTAAACCAAGACAGACAATGATGCATCACACCCAATAAGAATGGTACATTAACCTCTACAAAACAATCATTTTCATTTATCCATTATTACTTGGTTAGAAGGAATTGCCACTTCATTTGGATATGCACTGGTCACAGTTTTCACTGTTGACAATGGTCAGGAAAAACTAGCTGAGCTGAGACTGTCTGAGTGTAGCTGAATTTCTGATATCAGTTTAGTTAAAGTCAAGCCAATGTAAATTCTTTTAATATTGCTTAAAAAAAATAAAGACAAAGCCACACAGCTGAATCCTGCAGCAGGTCTTATATCTTATAGGTAATTATTTCGGCAAAGGGGGACTAAATGGGATCTTCAAAAAGTGTGACTGATCAGGTGAGATCAGCTGATCGCATCAGTTGAGCCCTTAAAACATAGATAAACCAGCACCCAAAAACTTACTTCAGTATACAAAGAGACCAGAGAAACAAACCCTCACCTCTATTGAAAGAAAGAAATTCAACTCCAGAAAAGTTCAAAAGATCAGGAAATCGAACCTCACTAATCCCATACAGATTCACAATGAGGAGCGACAGCCAGAGCACAGAAATACACAGCAAATCATTTCTGGTTGAGTCTGTTCTGGTATTCAGATTAAGATACTTAATGGATACATCAGCAGCTTAAGATGCATCATGTGGTGTGGGTCTCTGTGTGTGCGCGTGTGTACTGTACCTGCTGGCGGAGCTCACTGTTGCTTCTCTGGCTGTCATGCAACTTATGCTCGAGTTCTCGGAGGAGCTGCCGCTGGACCCCCAGCTGCTCCTGGAGAGCCTGGTTACGTGCCTGCGCCTCCATTAGAGCCTGTCTCCACTGAGACGACTCGGCCTCTGCTGCCTGGCTCACATAATGCAGAGAGAGAGAATGAGAGAGGCAGAGATAAAAAACTTTACTTGTGCTGTGTGTACGAACTGTGTGTATGAAATCTGATATGCGCATTTTGGTGGCTTTCATTTCCTTGTAGTTTCAAACAAGACCCAAAGAAATCTAGTATCAAATTTGGAGTCATATACATAAAGGTATAGTCAGAATAAAGGGTTAGCATGCAAAGACCAGATACTTATGAATTAGAATCATTATAATTAAATAATCTAAACAAATTCCATAAGAAAATTAAACATAACAGGCATTCAGTATTTTGATAATATTGCTTTGACAAAATGCAACTGCCTAAATAAAGAGGAAAAGCTCAGTAAAGAAAGAACCCTCCTCTTGAGACTACATACAGAGCAAAATCTGAAAAATGATAATAAAGCCAAATTATAATACTGGAAAAAGAGAAGTTATTTTATCCATCTGTCTGCCTGTCTATTAATTAACTGCCTAAGAAGACCACTAAAAAACTACCATCTGTGTGCCTCAGCAGAAATCAAGATTCATCAGACCAGGCTACGTTTTTTTCTCACTATTCTGAGTAAACGCTAGAGACGGATGTGCATGAAAATACAAAGAGACCAGCAGTTACAGAAATACTCAAACCAGCCTATCTGGCACCAACAATCATGCCATGGTCAGAATCAGAGATCACATTTTTCCCGATTCTGATGGCTGATGTGAACATTCCCTGGATGTGCTGGTACTGCACTACCACTGTACAATTAAATAAATGAGTGCAGGTATTCCTAATAAAGTGCTCAATGAGTGTAGATTCTATAAAGTGCATTAAGTAGCTTTCCAAAATGCACACTACCTACAATATATTAGTTATATATCAATTTTTCTAGCCTGCTTGTCATTATAAATTGTTCGGCACCTGAGTGTGTGCGCTCAGTTCTCACCATGGCCTGAGACGGCGCTACTGCACTGTGCTGTCGCAGTATTTCCTCTGTGTGTGTAAGCTGCTTCTGAAGCTTTTCTCGGCTTTGTAACGCCTCCTCCAGTTGCGTGCGCAGCTCATCCACTGTGCATGCTCGCTCCCCAAGCTGATGCTCGAGCTTGGCCATGTGCCGCTCATACTCCTTACAGCGCTCCTCACATAAGGAGAGTGCCCCTCGTAGGGCTGCTGCCTCCTGGCGCACACACACACACACACACATATACTGAGCGAAACAGGGAACACACCACATTTATTCATCTTACTGTTATAGGATCATTTAAATTTTACATCACACTGAACATAAGGAAGGTGAGGGAAGGGGTTTATGCTTCAGTTAACAGGCTGCAAAGGCAGGTTTGTGTGTGTGTGTGTTGTGTGTGTATGTGAGAAACAGAGGGTTACCTGGCTGTCTAGGCAGGCGTGTGTGTCAGTTACCCAGCTGTGAAAGCAGGTTTTTGGGGCTGCGTGTGTTTGTGTGTGTGAGAAAGGGTTACCTGGCTGTCTAGGCAGATGTGTGTGCGTCAGTTACCTGGCTGTGAAAGCAGGTTTTTGAGGCTGCGTGTGTGTTTGTGTGTGTGAGAAAGGGTTACCTGGCTGTCTAGTCAGGTGTGTGTGCGCGTCAGTTACCTGGCTGTGAGGGCAGGTGGAGGTGGAGCAGGTGTGTGCAGGCTCATGGATGCTGCTGGACTTAAGCTCCTGTCTGAGCCGCTGATTCTCACTCTCTAGGAGCTCCAGCTGCTTCTCCAGGTCTGTCGCCCCCTACACACACACACACGTAAATGCATCCTGCTGAACGACTGCTGTGCAGCTCTCATATGTAAACTAGGTTAGGCTCAGTTTCCAAACTGTGACGGGGAGTGCCTCAGCTCTCAAAGATAAGAAGAGCCAGAAAAAAAATGTCAAAAACTAAATGCAGACAATGGACACACTGTGACTGCAGTCCTGAAAGTCACCTTATCTTAATATCTATCTTTTTAGGATTTGAAGCATATATAATGGAAGTATTATCGCAAATGTTATCTGAAGCTAGCTGTTTTGAAATTCAAAATTCAAACAAAAATGGGCGAGCTGCCTCGGCTTGGCGCCTGCACGCTGGTACACATGGAACAAACTCCACTTTTCAGTCCGAGATGTCACAGAGACTGATGTTAAAACTTTGATCATATACTTTATTGACATCTGCATCTTAACAAATTTTCCCAAATTCGGAGTGTCTGTGTAAATATGTGTCACATTGTCATACTGGAAAATGGCACTACATTTTTATGACACAGACTCTGAGAACCATCTGACATGTCTAATAAGCAACTCTGTGGCAATTGCTATACATTTGTGTGATCATTTATGTGATCATATACAGCACACCATTGCATACTGGTGTTTGGTATAAAATGGACTTTGTGCTTGTGGAAATATTGCACAAAATGCATTTGCGGTGTGACACACAAGCCCGGGCTTCTCATTCATTTTGGGGAAGTTTGGTCTATTAAAATGGGGTTACTAAATGCAAATTAGTTATTACTCAAGGAGGTGACAAATTTAAACACTTGGTTTCAGTGAACTCCTCAGGACACATAGTGTCAACACAGGATCACTTACCAGCTCAGAGCGCAGTCTCTCCACCTCCTGAGTCCGGTCCACCAGTTTCTTCTCCAGCTCCTCAATCTGAAAAAAACAAACAAACACACACACACACACACACACACACACACACACACACACACACACACACACACACACACACACAGGTTACTTCACCAACAAACATTATGATATGCATGTGTATATAAGGTGAATGTTCTGATAACTGTCACAACTGTTATCATAGATGCTTGCATGCGTGTAAAGACCATAACATTGTTTAATAGATCATTATTCAATAACTGCTTGCAAACTATGGCAAAAGGAACATGGAACAGTGAATGAGGAACACCCTAAAGGTGGAGTATGTACACCGACCAGGCATAACGTTATGACCACTGATAGGTGACGTGAATAATACTGATTATCTTCATGGCACCTGTTAGTGGGTGGGATATATTAGGAAGCAAGTGAAATTTTGTCCTCAAAGTTGATGTGTTAGAAGCAGGAAAAATGGGCAAGCGTAAGGATTTGAGCGAGTTTGACAAGGACCAAATTGTGATGGCTAGACGACTGGATCAGAGCATCTCCAAAACTGCAGCTCTTTGTGGGGTGTTCCCGGTCTGCAGTGGTCAGTATATATCGAAAGTGGTCCAAGGAAGGAACAGTGGTGAACCAGCGACAGAGTCATGGGCAGCCAAGGCTCATTGATGCATGTGGAGAGTGAAAGCCGGCCTGTGTGATCCGATCCAACAGACAAGCTACTGTCGCTCAAATTGCTGAAGAAGTTAATGCTGGCTTTGATAGAAATGTGTCAGAATACACGGTGCATGACGGGTCAGGGCTGTTTTGGCAGCAAAAGGGGGACCAACACGATATTAGTCAAGTGGTCATAATGTTATGCCTGATCGGTGTAATATAGTACATTTCCTGTGCTATATCATCGAATTATAATGATCCATTACATTCTAATATATACAAGCTATATCTGTTTTACTTTCTAGAGATTTATTGCCATAGTTAAATTTATGAGCTTGTTTTTTGGTACAAGCCAGCTCAAAATGCCAATTTTAAGTCAACAAACTTCACACAAAGGTTCTGTGAATCGCGTTGAGTTATAGATATCCTGGTAACAATAATAAATTGCTTTTATGCCAGAACATGAACCTTTATTACCAGCACATGTCTGCCTAGTGTGTATCATTGTGTTTACCTGTGTGTGTAGCCCTGTGATGAGAGCAAGCTGATGCACTACTTCTTTATGCCGAGGAACCTTCCTCTCTGCAGCAATGTCAGGATAATCCTGTGGACGTGGGGATCCTGCACCGAGTTGCCTTACACCTACAAAACACACACACATATCAAAGAGTCAGGACATGCAACAAGATGACTTCTCGACTCTCAGCTCCACTACAGATCGAACACTAAATCCTGTGCTAGTTCACTCACTTGTCGTGAAGCCAGCTTGGCTGAGCTGACTGTCCTGTTCGAGTATCTCTTGACTAGTTACAGGAAGCTCTTGGCTTGTTTCTACTTTGTTCTGTTGGTCTTGATTGATTTGCGGTGCGTGTGTTTGCTGTAGAAGTTGTCTGTCAGTGGCGTCTTCGCTACGCAAACGAGCTTGGAACTCACACACTTTCTCTTGCAGTGCCTGTAAAGCAGACAACACAAACTAGTTATATTACATTCTCTACAATGATGTACAGATTCAGTAATGTCATGGATTTCCGTCAAATCACTGTAATACTATGTGTCACATCAATACTAAGGATGAGGCTTCTGCCTAATTTTAATATTTAACCACCTGTATAGTGGGTGAAATGATCAAGTATCATTTCCTCACTGCAAATTAAATTTGAAGCGTTGGCTGCTTTAAAAGTATTTTTTAATTGCAGGGAGGTTGTAAGTTCAAATTCCAAGGATGCCACAGCCACGTGTGGCCAGGAGACAATGGCGCAAAATCGACCAAAGTGAAACTATCCAATCACAGGAAGTTGTCAAACATGTACAGTAGTTGGCTGGCTTCATGTGTCTCGGTGTGTACGTTAGCCTTTATTCAATTTAAAAAACTTTATTTATCCCCAAGGAGATTCAAGTTTATGTAGCTAGTTGCTAGCTGTTGTATGACATTGGTGGAAAAAATCCTCATAAAACACACCCTTATACAGTGCATCTGAAAAGTATTCACAGCGCTTCCCTTTTTCCACATTTTACAGACTTATTTCAAAATATATTAAACTCATTATTTTCCTCAAAATTCTACAAACAATACCCCATAATGACAACATGAAAGAAGTTTGTTTGAAATCATTGCAAATATATTAAAAATAAAAAACAAAAAAGTACATAAGTATTCACAGCCTTTGCTCAATACCTTGTTGAAGCCCCTTTGGCATCAATTACAGCCTCAAGGCTTTTTGAGTATGATGCGACAAGCTTGGCACACCTATTTTTGGGCAGTTTCTCCCATTCTTCTTTGCAGGACCTCTCAAGCTCCATCAGGTTGGATGGGGAGCGTCGGTGTACAGCCATTTTCAGATCTCTCCAGAGATGTTCAATCGGGTTCAAGTCTGGGCTCTGGCTGGGCCACTCAAGGACATTCACAGAGTTGTCCCATAGCCAGTCCTTTGTTATCTTGGCTGTGTGCTTAGGGTCGTTGTCTTGTTAGAAGATGAACCTTTGCCCCAGTTCGAGGTCCAGAGAACTCTTGAGCAGGTTTTCATCAGGATGTCTCTGTACATTGCTGCATTCATCTTTCCCTCGAGCCTGACTAGTCTCCCAGTTCCTGCCAATGAAAAACATTCCCACAGCATGATGCTGCCACCACCATGCTTCACTGTAGGGATGGTATTGGCCAGTTGATGAGCGCTGCCTGGTTTCTTCCAGACATGACGAGAATTTTGTTTCTCATGGTCCAAGAGTCCTTCAGGTGCCTTTTGGCAAACTCCAGGTGAGCCGTCATGTGCGTTTTACTGAGGAATCACTTCTGTCTGACCACTCTACCATACAGGCCTGATTGGTGGAGCGCTGCAGAGATGGTTGTTCAATCCTGTCTCAGAGGTCTACAGACAATTCCTTGGTCTTCATGGCTTGGTTTGTGCTCTGACATGCACTGTTAACTGTGGAACCTTATATAGACACGTGTGTGCCTTTCCAATTCATGTCCAATCAACTGAATTGACCACAGGTGGACTCCAGTCAAGTTGTAGAAACATCTCAAGGATCATCAATGGAAACCTGAGCTCAATATTGAGAATATTCAATATTGAATATTGAGTTTTTTCTGTTTTTATTTTTAATAAATTTGCAAAGATTTCAAACAATCTTCTTTCACATTGTCATTACGGGGTATTGTTTGTAGAATTTTGAGGAAAATTAATTTAATCCATTTTGGAATAATGCTGTAACATAACAAAATGTGGAAAAAGTGAAGCGCTGTGAATACTTTCCAGATACACTGAATAATATATGCTGTTTAGGAGGGTTAAAACATGACATGTCCAGTTACTGCACAACCACATCATTCTACAGTTTAAAAACAACAACAACAACAACATAACAAAAATAAGACGCTTGCAATCTCCACACAGGATCAGCACATTCATGGCTGACCAAAAAAACATCAAGCACATTCACACAAATACACAGAAACTAGCAGAATCGACTAGCAGAGAACAGTACTATAGAGAACATTCTCTGTGGAGAGACTCACAGAGAGGACAAAAGGGAATGTGAGCAAATGACCAGAAATGGGAGCGTGTGACCATCTGTACAGGTGAGAGGGGTGCAGAGAGATCCAAGAGACTGGATCCATGAAAGCTAAATCAGGCAGATAGATCTGTGTTTCTTAAGTTTGAGCAAACCACAAGACCCAGCTCTTTATTAATCTTAATAGCTGGATATAGACCTGATCAACAGTGCGGATCACCAGGGGTTCCTAAAAACTGATTTGTGGACCACTGAGTTAGAGTTAAGCTATGTGCAGAAGACTGTGTCATATTGGCACTGACCAGACAAACAAAAGCTATAATGTAAATTGTAATGAGGTCTGGCAAGGACCCCAAAGCTTACACTGAAGTGATTTATTTACTTTACTCCACAGCAATTAATACATTTAATACAAGAAATGTATATATTTTTTATTTATTAATGATTAACTGTTTATAACATTTGTTGATATGGAACATCCACAAGACAATTTAGTTCCTTGTCATTTATTTATTAGCAGATATAAATATATTTTATTGATTATATAGAGGTAAAGTGGTTCCTTCACCAGCCTCGATTCTCTTTATATCTCCCTCTCTCTCCCCATGTATGTATATATTAACGTTGTGTGCGTGAGAGATGTACACACACACACACAGCAAGTCAGTAAGACAAAAAACAAACACAAACAGCATCATTTCACTGGAGGTCAGTGATGTTTGGTTCTAAACCAGAAACATTAACTGCTTAAAAACAGAAGAGTCAGATATACTCACACATGCCGGCTCTCTAATCTACCTGACCGAGATGGAGTGTCCTATAGTAATAAATCCCATTTTGCTAGGCGTGAACACTTCAAACTGAGCTTGATAGAACGTCAACACACTGTGTACCCGACCTACAGTTGGGACACACATGCATGAGCGTCGCACGTCAAAGCTTTTGTGTCTGATCATAAAGTCGCTGCACATTCAAAGGAAAAACACCGGCCTCTCAATGACATGAACACAGCTGGGGAGCATATGATCAATGACCAATCAGGAATGAGCATGAGATGTAGAGTGAAGAGACTAGAAACTCGGGTATGAAGAGCACAGATCATTCCCATTTATACTCTCTCACTCTGTCCCTTACACTTTCACACACACACAAGCACAAATACAAAAAAGACACCCATGTGCGCACACGTACACGTACGTACCCACACACACCCCCAAGCAGACACACACGACATTTTGCACTATATGTCTAACAATACACTAATCCAACAGTGTGTTGGAAATTAGCTGCTTTAGGAATCCACTTGTATTTAATTAGAAAATATATATAATAACAATAACATGAAATTGAAGCACATATGCGGGGTTCATTTTGCCAAAACAAAACATGCACTATGTAAATCTTATGGAAATTTGAAACACTGAAGTCTATTTAGACACTTTATAAACACACAAACACATCTTCCTCGTGGACACACCTTTTCCTTTTTAAACACACGTTCGCTTTCTCCACTTTAAATAGCTTAGCATGTGATTGAAGTCAAATGAGCACCAGAGAAGCTGAAAATCCCCCTAGCGTAACAGAACAGCCTGTGCAAGAAGTCAAATTCTCAAGTAAGTTAATGTCACCTGTATGAGCAGCTGCTGGTCAGAGAGATCGGGATCGGGGAGATCCGAGGTCAAACGGCGGCGTTGGAGGACTGAGTTGGGCAGTGTCAGGAAGGAGCTCTCCTCCTCACCATCGCTGATCAGGAAATCCACTGAGCTTGCTGCACACAGACACACACACACACATACACAAAATGTATATACTTGGGATGTAACCAGATAGAAATACAGATTAGGGAACACAATTTGTTTTTTCCACTGATGTGCACAGAGATGTGCGTCGGTCCTCGTATGGCGAGACTCGACTAAAGAAAAATGTGCGAGTGGGAGGAATTCACTTTTATGTGGGCACGAGAACATGAGATGACCAAACATGAAGCACTTACTGCCTGGTCAGGGACACAGTGCTTTAAATTTGAATGTTAATATTTTTGGAAACATAACCAACTAAATTAAAGGATAAACAACCAATCGCTGTGAGACCCACTGGAAAACAGACAAATGATGAACTAGAGTGTTGTAGCTGAGGTTGAGGAATGGTCAGAACCACACCAAGCTGACAGTGGTTTTATCAGTGTTTCCAGGGGCAAAGCGGCGGGGCTGGTATTTAATAAAACAATCACTTCACCTGTCTCACTTTACTATTCTCAGTTTAGCACTGAATTCTACTGTGTACTGTGTAAATGTACTGTGGTGTTGTGTGTAAAACAGACAGGTCAAGTTAAACAGTCTAGCAATATACATTTGAATTAGATAATAGCATGAGAGTGTGAGTACACAAGGAAGTATGTCAGGATTTGCTAAACTGACTGCTATAAAGAAAAAAAAAAAGGGTGTGGACAAAATATTTATTCAACGATGAAGAACGTTACAAACAAAAGGTGTACTCCTATTACATACTGACCGTAATTTCTTTTCTCTAGATGCCCCTATCTGTCCATTTGCACAATAACAAATTCAAGGTCTTCCAGGCACCATGGGAACAGGCACAGTAAGATAAACACAGTATGTTAACAGATAAATGGTTTCTGCAAGTGACACATTAACCTAACATGGGTACCTGCATATATGTGTATCTGTGTGTGTCTACATGTCTCAGTCTACTGCACAGTGCTTCGTGGTCTTATCATGGGCAAAACAATCAGCGCTCTGTGCTCCTACAAGCCCCGACTACACACAAAACAAGGTTGGGATTGAGATGGATTTCAGTTTCACCTGAAACTTTCTGTAATCCCTGCTAAAGGCTACAGAGACAATGTTGGAGGAAAAACACACACAGAAGTTGTAAGGTTTGTAAATTCAATAACAGCAGACTAATGACGTCAAATAGGACCTGTGGCTTAATGCTTTCGACGTGGGAGGGGTGAGGCACACAATATGCTTGCCATTCAAGTGGTTAAGGTAGTGATCGCACTGTTGCAAAGCAACCGGGAAGCATGCATACAGAGAATGGCTAAATAAAGCCGGCTTTGCGCTGTACGGTTTTCAAAGAAAGCGTACAGCAATGTTCTAGCAATGTCAGAAATGTTTGATCGAAAAGCCAGTGTGTGACCGTTGCTGTGATGATGCTTTAAAAAAAAAAAGAAAAAAAGCCATAAGACAGAACCAAAGTCATTGGACAGCTAAACATATGCTAACACTAATGGACAAAGATATCCTTATGCTCAAGCCTTTTTTCTGCAAGAATCTGGAGATGAAACATAAGTAGGATGTCGCAATTTTCACAGGATTATTGTTAGAAGATCTCCATCATTTAACCAGTGCACACATTATCAAACACTGTTTTATGGAATTTGGCAGCGTGTCAATTAATAATCTTTAAGAACTGCACAGCATTTACATATGTAAAGGCAATGTGAAGCTTTCGGGAATATTAACATTCCCCTTGGTTGTGCTGGAAATTAGAAAGACGTTAAAGATAATCTGGCTCAAATTTCACTTTATCAACATGTATGCAACTGAACTTTTCTGGGTTCTGCATGGTTGACAGCATCAGTATTGCATCACAGGTCATGACCTCTAAGCTCTCCGGAATACAAGAGTGAACTAAATGCAGTAAATGTGAATCTCTTCGAATGCATGTCTCCAGTTTATCACATGGCAAGAGCCAATAGGAAGTCCTCCCACTGTGATAATGTCTTAATTACGGTTTACATTATCTGTGGTTTACGTTATCAATTTCATACAATATGCTGATTGCACATGGGTGGTAGAGTGCTTATGAAGCTGGAATGCCATTTCTCAGAACTCTAGTCCGGAGGAATTTACTCCTCTAAGAAGGTTAAGTGTGATACTTGCTTTAATTTTCTAAGCTCACAAGTTAGTGGTCTTGGATGAACTGGCTGTCCTTCAGCTGCTCACCTGTCAACAATGATAGATAAGGCACTTACTTTAAAAAAAACAAACAAACAAACAAAAAAAAGAGACGTGACAGCTCTGCACAACCCAAGACAATGACACTGCAGGCTATATATTTTGGTATATCATAATTGACCCTTATCAATAGCTCTTATCTATTGTTGTCAGTGTCAGCAGCTTAGCAGTACAAAAATGAATCAACACAAGCACAAACACACCTCAGCATTTTAACAAACCTCCTCCAATCTGTAAAGAGCAACAGCTTTACCTCGAACCCGTGTAAATACTTTGCCCTTCATTCAGCCTGATATCCTTTCCTGCTGTCGCATTCTTGTCCTCCACTCTTCTCCTCTCCGACTGAGCTATCCAGCCACACGCACACACACACGTACCTACCCTCACTCACTTTCATTCACACACACATTCTTGTCATCTGAAAAATGTCACCACACTGGTTTGAGCAAAACCACGTGAGCGCACTCACCGTCCAATGAGAGGTCTTTATTCCAGAGCTCCTGCAGGCAGGGGGTGTGGCCGAGGTCCCACGTCTTCCGTGTACCAAACATGACCGCCGGGCCAAGCAGAGCGTACCGCTAGCAGAGAGAGAGAGGGAGGGCGGGGAAGAGCAAAAGAGGGAGGGGGGGCGAGAGAGACAGACAGACAGACACAGAGAGAGAGAGAGAGAGAGAGAGAGAGAGAGAGAGAGAGAGAGAGAGAGAGAGAGAGAGAATTACTGCATTGGCCAGTACTCAGTTTATATGAAACAGGGCCATACCTCTTTTCTGCAGGTTCTCTGCTACACCGAATATTTCAGATTCCAGAGCAGTACACACATAGACACAGACAGGTGATTGCATATAATCCAAGGTATGTTAGTACTTTCCAGAGAACACACACACACATATGGACAAACACACGGGAAGACGCACACACATACAGGGAGACACGCACGCACACACACACAAGGGTAGACACACATGGACACACACACACACACACACACACACACACACACACAAAAGGACAGACAGACAGACACACACACACACACACACACACACACGGGGGCACACACGGGGACACACTCGCATATACTACACATGGACAATCGCATACACACACACACACACACACAGCTCATTAAAGCACAAACAGGAAGAGCCTTAGGCCCTGCTGCCTTTGCTCTCAATCCAACTTGACAGGACAGATTTTCCAGGATCGTTACAATGCTGTGGAAGTCACACTCTGACCTTATCATCACTCACCCTAAACCAAGGGGTCTCTAAAGGGTGCAATGCACCCTTTAGAAAAAAGCTGGTGTAGCTGCCAGTTACATTTACACTCAAAGAGCAGACGCACCTAATCTTTACCTGAGGACCAGAATCAGATCAATAGTTCAGCTCCTGCTTGGAAGGAATAGCAATCTTCAGTCACAGCAGTCCTTCCTGTTAAGGCTGAAGAGCCCTGTTCTGGCGTATATACACACGGTTTCATTTCTCACTACAAATTCCAAAACCAAGAACCGTCCCAAACAGGAAAACAAGCATTTCTAGATTCTTTTCCACCAACATGAGCAGTCATGGTGCAAATAAGACAAGCAAGTGCATCATCATGACACACAGTGACACCGTCAAGATGATTTAACAAATCAGGATGTTTGGAACAACACTGTTTCTGTCTGGTTAAACCAGCTTCTACTCTCTGCAACAGAATTACAAACAGAAAGGCTTGATGTCTGATGTAGAGCTCTGTAAGATGAATATTATATGTAAACTAGAACTAAAACAAGTAGCTTAAATAATTGATTGTATAGATTATGAAAAACTGCACAAGCCTCTATTTCTTTGTAGAGTGTAATACCACAGTGCAACCACTGGGGGCAGCAGCAGCGATGCGACTGCACCACACAGTACTGTGCAGAAGGCTTTTCTCTGACAGTGCTGCTGAAGTGGTTTTAAAGAACACTGAACAGACTGATGGATTTGACCTAGAACTTAGGTAACATGAAGCCAAACAGAGCAATCAGACCAAATGTGGGAAAAGGGTTTTCTATCTTTTCACACTGCATTCATGTTAACAAGTCTCTTTGAATGACGGCGACAATGACAGACGAATTAAAACAAACAAACAAAAAAGCCAAAATACTAATACTTTTAATAGCTTCATATAATAAAAGCATGGTGCACTGTAGTCTAAATGCAGAAGAGATACCTTTCATAGCAGCATGCGCACTTAAAAATTGCAAATCACCTAAAAGCTCAAGTTTGTGACTTTTAGACATTTAGACAAACACAACAGAATACATCAGTTATGCCAGGTATCAGGAATCACAAGCAACAGACACACACACCTGCTTTCCTGTTTTCCGGTAATCTGGGGTATGGATGTAGTGCTCCCGCTCCGGCCAGCCTTTGTGAAAAAGCGACCTGACCCAACCCAACATCTTTCTTACTGAATCGCTGATGCTCAGCTTCTACACCATCACAGTGAAGAAAGGCCAAATGGAGAGAGAGGGAACACGGGCTTTTGCGGAGATGTACGAGAATTGCTGCATGTTCGCAGTTGTGATTACCCATAATCCTTTAAACCTGACAGCAGATGGCCTCCTCCCTCCCTCAACCTCTTGCTGTGGTCAAGGGCGAAGCAGACCAGACATCCTGGGCCAAATCCAGACGCGAGTTAGCACCTGTTCCAAAAAACTCTCTCTTGAATATTACAGTCCACTGTGCTCCCTATGTGTAAGGTCTGGACTGAGTGAAGCATCATTTGCTAAAGACTCATTAAAAATAAATAAATAAATAAATAAATTCCTCTTGGCACAAATGCACATGATCTGCTTGGTAATGTTTGATGTTTTAAAAAATTTACCTTAGTTTTAATTGTTCATGAATAAACAGATAAACAAGTAAAGGAATCTGAAATCTTTGAGTTCATCATGGCTCAGTGGCAGACCCGGATAATCACACACTCCTCTTCAACTACATTAATTAATTGGCACGTGTGCAGCAGTCTGGGAAAATCCAACACACATGTTTCTGTGGCTGAAAACAACCAATTCTCCAGTCAATATTACACTTTGACCTCTGTTTTAAGAAAACAATTAGATTTTACCCAAATGATATGGAAATGCTTCCTAAGCATGCCTTGGCAAACATTCCTACTCTAACCTGGAAATTCTGTAAAAGGTTTTTCTCTCCATAAGTAGATTAGGTTATAAATGCAGAGGTAAGCAAGGTCCTTTTTTTTTTTTTTTTTTACTTTTGGGGATAAACAGAATTTACAAATGCTAGCACTTTATTTGTGATGGAGATCTGTGCAAATGATGCACTACTTTCAGTTAAGGAAAGCATGTCGTTTTCAGGACTATTTAGTAATAGTAGTAGTAGTAGTAGGAGGAGGAGGAGAAAGAAATGTCAAAATGTTTCCATGTGTATAGTATTCCCAGACTTTTTGTGCCACATAAAAACAATAAATAAAAAGAAACAAGAAACAAAATGGCCAACATTACAAGTTAGAACAGCATCAAAACATACACCGATCAGGCATAGCATTATGAGCAGTGACAGGTGAAGTGAATAACACTGATTATCTCCTCATCATGGCACCTGTTAGTGGGTGGGATATATTAGGCAGCAAGTGAACATTTTGACCTCAAAGTTGATGTGTTAGAAGCAGGAAAAATGGGCAAGTGTAAGGATTTGAGTGAGTTTGACAAGGACCAAATTGTGATGGCCAGACCACTGGATCAGAACATCTCCAAAACTGCAGCTCTTGTGGGGTGTTCCCAGTCTGCAGTGGTCAGTATCTATCAAAAGTTGTCCAAGGAAGGAACAGTGGTGGATTAGTGACAGGGTCAAGGGTAGTAATAAATGTTATGCCTAGACGCTGTATATAGGTAATACAGGTTGAGATTAATCTGTGATTTCATCCTGCTGACTGCTAGACGTCAAATAGTCAGATCCGGACATTAAATTGTGTAATGACCTCGGTTAGCCTTGTAGCTCCCTTATAATCAATGTACACACTAGCATGTCTTTGCTGATCCAGTTAGCTTCGTTAACCTTGTGTGATTTTCACTCATGACCATTAGAGGGCTGCAACATTCCTGAGACTTCACATAGACGTAATGAGGTCATTGTCTGGGAGTCATTTATCATGGGATGACACTCTCACACACACACACACACACCTGGATTAGCACCTCAGCTCTCTTCTCCCTCTGTGGTCAGGTTACTCTCAGGAGAGTTGAGACACTGTCATACTGTCATCACTAAAAGCTCACCGCTCTCTAGATGACATACATTTCTACTTTAAACATAATATATGCTTTGGCCTAATTGTTCCATGTGTATGTGTTGATGTTTTAACAG